>VZRV01008505.1:12756-65666 GCA_013398115.1 Falcunculus frontatus | reverse complement strand
TTATATTATATTAATTATATTTATTGTATTATTATTTCATTTATTATTATTTATTTGTTATTATATACAGTCTCCTTTTCTTCCTCATCCTGCTTCCTGGGAAATGGTTTTTAGTTCTGACCAGCCAGGGATGAATTTAAAATCTGTTGGAAAAAAAAAAAAAAGGAAAAACAAAGAAAAAAAAAAAGACTGCCAGTGTCTTTCCAATTCCCCTTGGGCTGCTGAATTCCAGCTTTGTTCCCTAAATTTCCAGATAAACTGATCCTGCTCCTGTAGGGAAGGCAGCTTTATCATCACACTGATGTGGGGAGCATCTAAAATAAGGGAATTTTGGACTTGATGGATTTTGAAGATCCGAGCAGTATTTTTCTTTATATATATATGTTCTAGAAAATCTCAGTTGCCTGCCCTTGTTCCCATTCAGAAATGTGGTTGCCTGGCTTCACACCCCCATCCTGCTTTTTTTAAAGGCAGGAAAAAAGAAGAGTTAAGAGCTCCCTATTTGTCTTCCCAAAATATCCTGAGAGGGTCTCAGTTGTCCTGGTTTTTTAACAGAAATCCTGGCTTGTCCACGTTGGAGAAATCTGATGTTTGAAATGCTTTGGGGAAAAATCCAGTGGAAAAAGTCATTTTCTCCGGACACATTTAATTCTGGAAAAATGAAATTTTGGCTGTGCGATGCCAGAGATTTTCCAGTAGGAAAATCTCATCGTGATTTTTTTTTTTTTCCCTTTCTGCAGTGCAAGAAGTCAAATCTAAACTGTCAGGTCTAAAAAAAAGTCTCCTGTAGGAGAATTCAAGTTTTCCTGGTCCTGTTTAGCCTTGCTGGGGGATAAGGGAGTGAGGTGGGAATGGGGAGAGCAGGACCCTGTGGCTGAGTCCTGAACCAGGGATCAAAGGAGAAAGAGAGGAGTGGAAAATAAATCCAATATTGTTTATAAAGCTGGAACAAGGCTTGAGAGGCACAGCCAGGATGGAATACCTTGGAAATGGCTGTTCCTGTAATTTTTTTTTCCCTTTAATTGATCCGAACACTACTTTTACACCATTCAGATGCACTCAGGGCTTAGAGGCTGCTCTCTGGAAGGAAGGATGATAATCCTGTCCTTGCTGATTCATTCAGCCCTGGCTGAGGACCTTTCTGGAAGCATCTCCTGTGCCCAGGTGAGTGTAACCTGTCCAGAGCTGGCACCCTGAGATTCTCCTTCCTTCTCCTCAACTCCTCATATCCTTATAAATCCATTTCTGGCCCTGATCGCAGGCTGAGATCTTCTAAAGAGGGCAGGGTTAGGTTAGGTTTTAGGAAGGTTAGGTTAGGTTAGGTTTTAGGAAGGTTAGGCTAGGTTTTAGGAAGGTTAGGCTAGGTTTTAGGAAGGTTAGGCTAGGTTTTAGAAAGGTTGGGCTAGGTTTTAGGAAGGTTGGGCTAGGTTTTAGGAAGGTTGGGCTAGGTTTTAGGAAGGTTGGGCTAGGTTTTAGGAAGGTTGGGCTAGGTTTTAGGAAGGTTGGGCTAGGTTTTAGAAAGGTTGGGCTAGGTTTTAGAAAGGTTGGGCTAGGTTTTAGGAAGGTTGGGCTAGGTTTTAGGAAGGTTGGGCTAGGTTTTAGGAAGGTTGGGCTAGGTTTTAGAAAGGTTGGGCTAGGTTTTAGAAAGGTTGGGCTAGGTTTTAGAAAGGTTGGGCTAGGTTTTAGAAAGGTTGGGCTAGGTTTTAGAAAGGTTGGGCTAGGTTTTAGAAAGGTTGGGCTAGGTTTTAGAAAGGTTGGGCTAGGTTTTAGAAAGGTTGGGCTAGGTTTTAGAAAGGTTGGGCTAGGTTTTAGAAAGGTTGGGCTAGGTTTTAGAAAGGTTGGGCTAGGTTTTAGAAAGGTTGGGCTAGGTTTTAGAAAGGTTGGGCTAGGTTTTAGAAAGGTTGGGCTAGGTTTTAGAAAGGTTGGGCTAGGTTTTAGAAAGGTTGGGCTAGGTTTTAGAAAGGTTGGGCTAGGTTTTAGAAAGGTTGGGCTAGGTTTTAGAAAGGTTGGGCTAGGTTTTAGAAAGGTTGGGCTAGGTTTTAGAAAGGTTGGGCTAGGTTTTAGAAAGGTTGGGCTAGGTTTTAGAAAGGTTGGGCTAGGTTTTAGAAAGGTTGGGCTAGGTTTTAGAAAGGTTGGGCTAGGTTTTAGAAAGGTTGGGCTAGGTTTTAGAAAGGTTGGGCTAGGTTTTAGAAAGGTTGGGCTAGGTTTTAGAAAGGTTGGGCTAGGTTTTAGAAAGGTTGGGCTAGGTTTTAGAAAGGTTGGGCTAGGTTTTAGGAAGGTTGGGCTAGGTTTTAGGAAGGTTGGGCTAGGTTTTAGGAAGGTTGGACTAGGTTTTAGGAAGGTTGGGCTAGTTTTTAGGAAGGTTGGGCTAGGTTTTAGGAAGGTTGGGCTAGGTTTTAGGAAGGTTGGGCTAGGTTTTAGGAAGAAATTCCTCCCCGTGAGGGTGGGGAGGCCCTGGCACAGGGTGCCCAGAGAAGCTGTGCCTGCCCCTGGATCCCTGGCAGTGTCCAAGGCCAGGTTGGACGGGGCTTGGAGCAGCCTGGGACAGTGGAAGGTGTCCCTGCCATGGCAGGGGTGGGATGAGATGGATTTTGAGGTCCTTTTCAACCCAAACCAGTCTGGGATTCTGTGATTCTCTCTCCTAAAACCTGGCCCAAGGATGGGGTCTGAGTGCAAAACTGCTCTGAAGACAGAACCTGCCCGTGTAGAAAATGGTGCTGTTGCTGTAACAAGTTGGGAAGCAGCCCAAGAGCAGCTGTTTCTCATGAAGTGCCTGTTCCAGTCCCGTGGCACTCCAGAAAGCAGAAGGTCTCTCTCAGCGAGCTGCCGCAGGACCTGGGGCAGAGCCGTGCTCCGTGAGGCTCAGCTCGGGAAGCGTCTCTTGATCTCTGCTCAGACACATCTTTCTGCCTCATCCTCCTGCTGGTTTCTGTGCTTGTCACCGTGCTGGGCTCTGCCTCGGGTCAGCAGGAGACAAATGGCTGATAGGGCTGGAGCCTGCGGGGCTGCAGGAGTCATTTAATGCTTTCTGCCTCTGATCCTACAGGCGGGAGCCGAGGATGGCAAGGAGAAGAGCTGTGCCTGCCAGTGCTGGGGCCTGCACAGCCCCTGTGCCTGGCACGGAGAGATTGGGCTGGAAGGGACCTTTAAAGGCCTCTACTCCATCCCCTGCCATGGGCAGGAACACCTTTCCTATCCTAGACTGCTCCAAGCCCCGTCCAGCCTGGCCTTGGGCACTGCCAGGGATCCAGGGGCAGCCACAGCTTCTCTGGGCACCCTGTGCCAGGGCCTCCCCACCCTCCCAGGGAACAATTCCTTCCCAATATCCCACCTAAATCTCCCCTCCTTCAGCTTAAAGCCATTCCCTGTGTCCTGTCCCTCCATTCCTTGTCCCCAGTCCCTCTCCAGCTCTCCTGGAGCCCCTTTAGGCTCTGGAAGGGGCTCTGCGCTCTCCCTGGAGCCTTCTCTTCTTCAGCTGAACCCCCTCAGCTCTCCCAGCCTGGCTCCAGAGCAGAGGAGCTCCAGCCCTGGGAGCATCCCCATGGCCTTCTCTGGAATCACTCCAGCAGCTCCAGGTCTTTCCCGTGCTCTGGCTCCCAGGGCTGGATGCAGGAATCCAGGTGGGGTCCCAGGAAGAACAATCCAGAGGATTTCCAGCACCCGCAGAGCCCTGCTGGCAAGGCTCCCAATACCTCCTGCACACTCCTGTTTTCCCGATCTGATTTTTCCTGACCAGAATTCCTCCAAAAAACCCAGTCCTGGGGTCAGAGGTGATCCCAGGAAAGGCGAGGTGTTTGCTGTGGAGGGGGAGCAGGGAGCTGGATCTCAGCAGCTCCGAGCAAAGACGATTTTAGCTCCTTGCTGAGTGTGCAAAGCCCGAGGCTGCATCCCAAAGATGCTTTATGGGAGGGGCTGTAGTGGAAGCTTTTTTGCTGTTAAAGCCGTGGCCGTGCTGGACTGTGCAGGGAGGGAATTATTGATGGAATGAGCGGATGTGATGCCTGGGAGGAAGGATACCTATTGTTCCGTCCTGGGATAAAAGGCTGCTGCTGCTGCTGAGTCAGAGGCCAGGGAGGAAGGAAGGCAGGAGGCAGGATGTGGAGTGCAGATGCATCCGTCCCTGAGGGGGTGAAATCCCTGCCGAGCCCCTGACTGAGCCCCCAGCGCTCTGCTCTGCCTCACCTGCTCTAACACTGGCATCCAGCTCTAAATCTTCTCCAAACACACGGTAACCCCCCAGTAAATCCCAGTCCCCTCCCTGTCCCAGGCTGCACTGGAGCTGGGCAGTCACTTCTCAGAATCTTTTCACTGTTCAAGCTCTCAGTCTTGAAACAGCTTCAAGCAAATCCAAAGAAATCCTCTTTTTTCCTCACTTTGGAGACTGTTAAAGCATTCAGATCTTCCCTGGTGTGCGTGTCCCAGACCAAAACACTGTAAAAAAAGCGTGGGGAGAGCCTTGGTGCTGCCGTGGTGCTGCCTTGGTGGTTTTGTGCTGCAGAGAGCTCAGATCTGCCTGGGAAATGCACAGGAGCACCAGTGTGATGAGTTTTGCCCGTGCTCTGAGCACACAGCCCCCAGCCAGGGGCAGGAAGGACCACATTTCCCGGGAGATCTGCTGCTGAGGAATTGCCTGAAGCAGTTCATGATCTTTTGGGGGGGTTGTTTGCCTGGATCTAAAGAGGGGGGATGAGCCACCCTCCTGGCAGGGAGGTCAGAGGGGTTCTCAGAGGGTACATCTGGAGTGCTGATGGCTCCAGGATAGAAGCTGCTCCTGCTTAGAGCAAATATTTTAGGAATGTCCTTCTCTATTTTTATGTCTTTTTTTTTTCTCTCCAGTGTCTGCTGAGAACTCGAAGAAAAGCTTAACCAGGACTAGAGGATGGATTTTGAATGTGCAGTGGAATATTCTGAACTTCCCAGCCGACAGAGATAAAAGATAAGAGTGACAAATCCGTGGGGGGAAAATTGACAACATCCTTTTGCTTTTAGGGAGAAAAAGGTTTCAAAGTGGATGTGAGCCGTGACAAAAGGAGGCCGTTTCCCCTTGCCCACCCCTCACACAGGAGGTGCAAGTGTCACCCCAGCACTGAGCAGATGAGGCTGGGTTCATCCTCAAATCCCCTTGAGCTTCTCAGGGCCTCACCACCCTCCCAGGGCAGAATTTCTTCCCAATACCCACTTCCAACCCCCCTGCCATGAGCAGGGACATCTTTAAGTAGAGCAGATTTCTCAGAGCCCCACTGCTCAGCTCTGCCGTGCTCCTCCCTCCCCCTTCCAAAGGGGATTTAACCCCTTCTGTGTGGTTTTCCCCCTCCCACCCCTCAGAGCAGCTGCTTCTTCTGTCCTGCAGGAGCTGCTGTGAACAGTCAGGAAAGCTGATCTGCCGTGCAAAGCTGGTGAGGGAGGAGGCAGAGGAGAAGCACTGGGAGTGAGAGCAGCAGGGAACAGCTGGTGGACACGGATGGGGTGTTTGGGGCAGCAGGAGCTGTGGGCTGGATGCAGAGAGAGCTACGGGTGAAGAGAGAGATGCTCTGGAGCTGGGTTCCCAGGGATGGAGCCTTGGGGCAGCACATTGATGTTTTTCTTTACTGAGAGTGATGCCTTAGGTTTTAACTTTTATATTTTCAAATTCTGTACTGCTTAGAGTGTAACTCTGAAGTTCCTTGGAGCCTGTAATTCCTGCTTTCTCATACTGGGCAGACATAACAAAGCCTCTCCAGGCTTTGCCTTCAAGGACAGCCAGGCTGGTTTTAGGCCCAAAATGTGTAAACCAAAGATTCTAAGGGGGGCAAGCTGAGGGGAGTTACATCGCTAAACTGGGGCTTTAATTGGAGAATTAACCCTGATATGCAAATGGTCCAAACCTATAAAAGTGTGAAGAACTCGTGACCTGGGGTCCATCTTGGGGTCCAATTTCTGGAAGCAGCCTTTGGCTCCCCCAGGGTGTACCTTGAAGGCCCTTCAAATGAATACCTGTCTTTATTCCCTTCCTCTTGTCTAGTCTCTGTTTCTGGGTGGCTGCAGGAGGCATCAAGAGAAGCCCTGAAAGCAGCAATTTCAGGTTTGCCTGCAGAGCTCCACCTTGATCTGAGGGACACCTCACAGTCACCCATGGATGTGCAAACCCTCCTGAGCTACAGAGAACCCTCTCAAACCCCAGAGGCTTTTTGGCTGGACAAAACGCAGCGATTTGCATCCACCCCAAAGCCTGTGCACCCCTTTGGTGCTGCATTCCTGTGCTCCATCTCCCCCTGGATTTCCTGGGAAGCTCGGTGGGTGTCAGCAGCAGAGCTCTTTTCCCTCTTCCCGAGCTGTGATGCTGTGCCAGAATCCTCTCTTCCAACCACACACGTTTCACATTTATTTCAAATGTGGTTTAAAAGGGAGGAGGGGGAGAGGCCATAAATATTCTTAGGAGCTTTCCCAATGCTGTTGCCTGAGCCTGGGAATTCCTAAAGGCGTGGGATGGCTTCTGTGGGGTTGGCCCTGTGGGATAAGCTTGTGGTGACTCCAAGATGGCTCTTTCATCACCCCAAATGTGTCCCTTACCTCTGGGTGAGTAAATCCTCCCCTGGCAGGTGCTGCTGCCCCAAACCTTTTGGGGAGCAGAGAGGCCCTGGCCTCCCTCCTGGCACTGCCCATATTTTCATATCTCCACTTTCCTCCCTGGCTCCAGGCACGCTCAGGGACATGGATGTAGGACAAACCCTGTCACTTTGTAACGAAGCAGCCGCTTCCTTCACCTTTTTGCAGCATTACCCGTGAAATTAGGACGTTACTGAGTGGAAGTTTGGAAGCCTCCTGAGCCTGCAGCCACCCCAGGCACAGAGCTGCAGCAGTGACCCCTCTCAGCAGCTGTGCTTGCTCTGAATTCAGCCTTCTGCTTGGCCCAGGGGGTTAATGTGACTCTGCACGTCCCCTGCCATCCCCACAGCGTGGGCCTTCTCCCTGTGCCTGCTCCCTGCTACCAGATGCATTCTTTGCTTCCAACATATGGCCTCAATTACTGTCCCTCTCCCTCGATTTCCTGCCTCTCTGGGTTTCCTGAAACTCATCCCCTCCTCCTGGCAGCTTCAACCCCTGCAGTGAGATGCTTTGCAAGCTCTCACATTCCTCCCTCCCTCCCTCCTGCTGCTTTGCTGCCTCTATCGAGGGGGTCCTGACCCAGAGCAGGCACAGACGAGGCTCAGACCCCCCGGTGCTGTCACCAAGCCCAGGAACCCCAAGGGCCTGGCTCACCACGGCAGAACTGCCCAGCCCAGTGCCCAGCAGGGCTTTGTCCCAGCTCCTCTGGACAGAGGTGCCCACCCTCCCTCAGCATCCATCCTGCATCACCCCGTAGTTTTCAGCCGACTGCTTTTATTTGCGAGGCTCAGGCTTCTTTTTATTCCCATCCCCTCCTGAGGCCGGGGGCTTTCCAAGCCTCTGCCCTTTGAAAGGAGCATCCAACCACTCTGGGTTTCCCCTGGGTGCTGTCTGGCCTCTTTCCCGGGCGTTTAAAAGCTCTGTGCCCGTGGCTCCTGCCTCTCAAAGCTTTGGAGGAGGGGAGAGGGCTCTGTGAGCGGCTCCTCAGCCCCTTGCTGCTGCCAGGGGGAGCCCCAGGCCCTGCAGCATCGGGGTGCTGCAAATCCTGAGGAATCCGAGCTTATTCAGGGCGCAGGGGGAGGTGGAAACGGTTAAATCCCACAAAAGAAGCAGTTAATGATTCCCAGCCCCTCGCTGGCACGTTCCAGGTTTTGGAAGGGGGTCTGGCCAGCAGCTGTGCCAGCAATTGTAGCTCCAAAAGAGCATTTTCTTTCTGTGTCAGCTTTCATCCCCGGCCCCTCTGGATTCCTGCAGATGCCAGAGCTTCCAGGGCTCCCGCTGCTACAATTCCTGTGACTTTTCCCTCCCATCCCAGCCCTGGAGTCGTGTGATGGGGAGAGGGGTGAGGAAGGCCCTGCTCGCTCCGTGTTCGCTTCCTGTCCCAATCCTTCCCGAAGTGCAGGAGAGGCTTTTTCCCAGGATACAAATGACTCAGCAGGAAAAGCTGGGAAGCTGCACCTCTGAAAGCAGGAATGCAGGTGAGAAATTTGGGATGCAATTGGGGATAACAACATCTACAGCTGAGCAGTACCACAGCCACGTTCAGCTGCAGCAGCCCTGTTGTATAATAAAGGTTATATATTATATATATGATTTTTATGTATTTTAAATATTGTATATTGTGTAATAAACTGTGTTATAATAAGCCTGTACTCTGTTTTCTGATTTTCCTACCCAGAGCAGGAACACACTGGTTGAGTGATGCCATCAGGAGCACCACTGGTGGAGTCACCATCCCTGGAAGTGCTCCAAAAGTGTGGCTGTGGCACCTGAGGACGTGGTTTAGAGGTGAACACAGTGGGGCTGTGAATCTGATGATATTTAAGGTCTTTTCCGACCTTAACGATCCTGTGATGCCCTGAAATGTGTGGCACCTCCCTAAATTCCTC
The DNA here is from genome assembly GCA_013398115.1 of Falcunculus frontatus. Lineage (NCBI taxonomy): Eukaryota > Metazoa > Chordata > Aves > Passeriformes > Falcunculus > Falcunculus frontatus. Next base: position 57,192 of record VZRV01008505.1, on the reverse strand, counting down.
CTCACCTTCTCCTGATGCCTTTTCTCGTTACAGGCAATGGTGGAAGCACGGAGAAGGAAAAGTCCAAATTTCTGGAATCAAATTAATAGGGTGTTTAGAAATCCTTGAGTGCATGAAAGCTGGAGGGGAGTGGGTGAAGCACAGAGGTGAGGATTTAAGTCACAACATCCTTCCTCAGCCTTCCACACCCCTTGAGTGGTTTGGGAAGAGTTCATTCCGAAGCTGCCATAGGGCCACCACCCATTCCCATCCTCAGAGACACTTCAGAGTCTCCCAGACACCTTCAAAAGCCCTAACAGGTGCCAGTCTCTCAAACCTGCCCTCAGAACTCTGAGTCCCGGCCCCGGGGGTGAATTTGGGCTGGTTTGCTCCGAGAGGATCGTCCCTGCCAGCCCAAAGCCCAGCGCTGGGGGCCGTGTCCTTCCCAGGACACCCCAAGGCTCCGGGGGCTCGGGGGTGCAAACCGGCACCCTCAGCCCTTCCAGCCCCCCTTCGCTAGCCCCAAAGCCGGCTCTGGTAGCCAGGTTCGTGCCCCGTGCCGGTGCTGTCCCCGCTGCCCTGCGCTGTGTTTTTGGGGCCGTGGGGCCGGGCCGGGGGTGCCGGCAGGTGGCAGCCTGGGCAGGCGGCAGCCTCTCGCAGATGTTTAATGGGATTTCAGAGCTCTGGGATTCATCGGGAGCTGTTGTCACGGAAACGGAGATCTGCGAGAGCCCGGGCGCTCGGCGTTAACCCCCTCGGTGCCGGGGAGGATGCGCCAGGGAGGAGCGATCCGTGCCTGGAGCTCCCAGCCTCCACCTGGCTTTGCAGGGTCAGCTGTTTTATGCAGGATTTGGGTTCTAATTGCCTTTTCACATCTGCCTCTGTGCTGCTGGAGCACAAGGCTGAACCCTGGTGCTCCAGGAGGGATGTTCTCTCTCCTGCCTGGGTGTCCTGGTCCTGTCCTTTTCAAGTTTGGGAGCTTCCCATACAAAAGAGCTGGACCAGCAGGTGAGGTTGGGGCGGAAAATATCCTATTAATGCCTGCTCCCAGCACATCCCACCCCACCCGGCACCTCCTCTGGGGCTGGGGCTGGACAGGAGAGGGCACCCGAGCTGCGCTGCCACTGGGGTGGTGGCCGGGCATGTGTCACCCCCGCACGTGGCTGCCCCCGGGGTGACACCCCTGGCGCTGGGGAGGACGAGCAGCTGCGGCCGGGGCTAATCTCCTTAAGGCCTGAGCGGCAGCACGGGAGTGAAAGGGAGATTAGGGCGCAGGGGGGCTTTGGCAGCCCGAGATGCTCGTTGGAGAAGAAAAGGAGACAACTGGGCCGAGCAGAGAGGGAGAAGACCCTCGGGGAGAGGAGAGGAGCAGCCAGAGAGGCCTCGGTGGGCAGCGAATAACCCAACAGCTGGGGGCTCTGAGGAAGGGAAAGGCTTTAGGAACATGCCCAAAAATCCCTGTGGAGCGTCCCCCATCTCCTTCTCCCCAGGAGGAAGGTGTTGCCAGCCAGTCTGGGCCCTGCTCCATTCCCTCCCATCCAGAGGGGGAGTTGGATGCCTTCCCACCCCCCATTGTACTCAAGGGCATGAAAACATTCCCTAAAGCATATCCAGAATGGAAACCCACTGGACTTTACCCTGTGCCTGAGACATGGAGGAACAGGACACGGAATATTTGCTGGACAAATGATAGAAATTACATTTATGGGATATTTGCTGTTCTTTCCCAAGGCAGAATAGGAAAAAGGATGCCGTTTTCTGGAGCAGAGCAGGGTGTGAGGCTGCTGCTCACAAAGGCTCCGTGAGGGCGTCCAGGGGCTGGGCTCCATTCCCTCTTCCTGCCACGCTGGGGTCACGGCTCCTGTGTTTTCCTTGCCCGTGGCTAACGGGGCCAGAGTGAGGGATGTTTGGCAGGAAGTTTTGCGGTCCTGCCAGAGCAGGGGAGCGTGGCAGGGTAGGAGGTGCTCACTGAGCTGTGCCTCCGCTCTTCTTCTTCCCACAGGGAGCTCCAGGGCTGGGAAGGGATGGAAAAAAGCAGTACCTGCTCCTACTATTTAGAGTTTGTTCCTTCCTCTCAGCTGTCAAGGAAACCATGGCATGGGCCGCATACCCGGCTGGGATTGCTGCGGTTGCTGACGTGTTCTGTCCTTTTAATCCGGATCCAAAATAGCTTCTCCACCCCTCCATTTGTGCTGGCTTACAGAGCACCTTCCCCGGTGCCATCGTCTTTTCTCTTGCCCGGGAACGAGGCCCAGAATGCCCAAGTTTTTCTTAGAATCATAAAATCACAGAATAGTTTGGATTGAAAGTGACATTTAAAGGTCTTTTGGTCCCAACCCTTGCCATGGGAAGGGACACCTTCCACTAGACCAGGGTAGAAGAGTGGGGGAGGAAAATCTCTCAACCAGGAGTTTGGAAAAAGAAATCCAGGGTAGAGATGTAGAAGTGGTGAAGCTGCAACTTTTCTATTTCTCATACAGGAGGAGGAGGAAGGTCAGGAGAAGCATGGAGAGAAATCTCCAAAGTTTCCACAGCCTACACTGGCAGTGGGATTTTTGCTCATCTTTTATGTGCAGAAAAGAGCAGGGATTTAAAGGAACATTGAGGGGCTGGAGCGTGTCCAGGGAAGGGAACGGAGCTGGGGAAGGGGCTGGAGCCCCAGGAGCGGCTGAAGGAGCTGGGAAAGGGGCTCAGCCTGGAGAAAAGGAGGCTCAGGGGGGACCTTGTGGCTCTGCACGACTCCCTGACAGGAGGGGGCAGCCAGGGGGGGTCGGGCTCTGCTCCCAGGGAACAGGGACAGGAGGAGAGGGAATGGCCTCAGGCTGGGCCAGGAGAGGCTCAGGTTGGATATTGGGAAAATTTCATCAGAGAAAAGGTGTATTAGACACTGGAATGGGCTGCCTGGGGAAATGCAGAGTCCCCATCCCTGGAAGTGTCTGAAAGCCACGTGGATGTGGCACTGGGGATGTGGCTCAGTGGTGAACACAGCAGTGCCAGGGGAATGGTTGGACTTGATGATCTCAGAGGCGTTTCCAACCTAAACAATTCCATGATTGTAACGGGCTGTTCTGCATTTCGGCCTCAGTGGGGTCCAAGGTTAATCTGTGGTTAGCACAGCCTTGCTGACCCATCAGACCCTCGGCAGCTTGGCCCCTGCGTGGCTGACGTGTCTTGGTGCTGTGACGCGCGGGGTGTCCCTGTCCCTCCTCCAGCGACAGAATCAGTGGCCGTGAGCAGCAGCCCAAGAGCTGCAGGTACACACGGCCCTGGCACCACGTGTGTGCCCAAATGCCACCTCCTCAGCTGGTGGTGACAGCGTTCCCTGTGTCCCACTGACCTCTCCCTGAGCTGGTTTCATGTCCAGCCCTTTCCCAGAGGATCACGCTGTGCTCTGATCACAGGAGTCTCTCCCGCTGCGATCAAAACTCCGAGGGGACACTGACTGCTGTCACAGCCGTTCCAGACCCAACTTCCCTTGGAGGGGGAGGATTTCCTCTTCCACAGCTGCAAAAACCAGGAGCCCTGACTCACTGTCTGCAGGGCGCAGGGGACACGAGGGCTCCGTTTACACCTCATGAGAGCAGGAGCCAGGGCAGGGAGTCCCAGGCCCGTGAGCCTGAACTCTGCCTGTCCCCACGGGATTTTTTTCTCCTGACCCTTGGGTTTTCCCTTTTCCTGCTCTTTGCAGAAGGTGATTTCGGGGCAGGGTGGCATCTGTGTGGTCCTGCCGTGGCCAAACCCCGGTGAGCAGCTAAACACCAGCAGCTGCTCCGTGACCGAACACCTGCCAAGGGGAAGAGATGAATGAATCCCTTATTTTGCTTTGTTTGCAGGCTCAGCTCTTGTTACCTATTAAACCACCTTTATCTCAACCCTCACCCTCCCAGTTCTGCCCTATCCTGCTGTGGGGGCTGAGGGAGGGGCTGTGTGGGGCAGAGCTGCCCACTGGGGTTAACCCATGCCAGCTCCCAGATCTGGTTCTGGCATTTCTCCATGTGTTTGCAGAGGATCCTGCTGGAGCCGGTGCTTCCCTGAGCCCTCCTCCCCACGGACCTCCTGTCTGATGCTTTGTGGAGCTCTCCCAGTGGGATTCTCCTCCAGTTGTCAGGACATTTCTCCATCCCCTGTCACGGCTGCCGAGGAAGGCAGGAGGAGCTCAGCGGGTGAGCCTTGTCAGCTCTGATCTCAGATTCCCACCCTGCCCAGGCAGCTGAGCCCGTTCAGCCACCAGCAGCTCCATCCCCAGACTGGGAAGGAATGGGAAAAGCCACGGGGCTGCTGCTTGAAGGAGCCGTTGTGGGGGAAAGAGGTCAGGGAGAGGGGAAAGCTGCAGCACCATCGAGGGAGGACCACGGCAGGGCACTCACACAAGGGCTCAGTGTCCTCAGTGCTCATCCTCCCCCCAGAGCTTCACCGGATGATTCGGGGCCGGTTTGTGGTTGAAGTGACTCAACCCGTGTCCTTTGCTGTCACCTCGACGTCACAGCTCTGCCATCTGCTCCCCAGCACACGGGGAAGGGAAGGCAGAAAATCAATCCCAAATCCATCAGTGCCGGCCCAGGCAACGCAGGGAGAGAGCAGGGGCTGAGCCAGGCTGGATGGGGGGGGACTCTGATTTCTCAAACCAGAAACTGCTGCAGAGATCAGACACATTACCCCTTACCCCAGTGCCCAGGCCCTTCCCTGCTTTGTGGGAGAGAAGATGGTGATGCTCATCCCTGACCCCAAACAAAGCCAGGGGAGCAGGGCAGGTTTTGGCTTTGCCAGTGGTGAAATCACGCTGGGACAAAAATCTGTATGTTGTAGGAAGAGGCAGCAATTTCTGAGTCTTTCTGAAATGTTTTCTCAGCCCTGCCCGAAGCCACTGCGATGTCAGAGCAGATCTGCTGGGGATGAGAAAAAATAGGTTCTTTGGGCAGGGGGTTCCAGCCCAGCAACCCCTTGGTCAAGCCATAAATACTCTGCCTAAAATAAATATCCAGCTATTCAATAACTCAGGTGTTTCCCTGTCCTGCTGATGCTGGTGTGTTGATAAAGCCCATCTGGATTTCCAAAGGGGTCTCTTGAAGAAGCTGACTTCCTGTGGGGAGAGAGGGGAGGTTCCTACATGGCTTCAGCCCAGTATTTAACTGGCTGAAAGGCAGGAAACAAATTACATCAGGCTGTGAGGAGTAGGAATATTCCTGATAATATTTCAGTAGGGAAAAAACAAATGACTGAGTGTGAAGGGATGCACAGGGACCCCATCTGGGTGTTTGGTGGCTTAGAGAGCCACAACGATGCTCCAAGGGCTGGGAGTGCTGGGGAAGAGGAGGGTCCAGGGAGACTTTAGAGCCCCTTCCAGTGCCTAAAAGGGCTCCAGGAGAGCTGGAGAGGGGCTGGGGACAAGTAATGGAGGGACAGGACACAGGGAATGGCTTTAAGCTGAAGGAGGGGAGATTTAGGTGGGATATTGGGAAGGAATTGTTCCCTGGGAGGGGGGGGAGGCCCTGGCGCAGGGTGCCCAGAGCAGCTGTGGCTGCCCCTGGATCCCTGCAATTGTTTTAAGGTCAGGTTGGACAGGGCCTGGAGCAACCTGGGACAGTGGAAGGTGTCCCTGCCATGGCAGGGGCTGGAAGGAGATGATTTTTAAGGTCCCTTTCACCATTCTGTGATTTTATAATCTCAAAAGGATTTTCCTGCCCTGGATGCTTTTCTCTTTGAACTCCATGAACAGAGGGATGCTCCAAGCTGACGATTTCCAGTTGAAGGAAAACACGGGTGTGTGGGGTGTCCGTGTTGTGGCTGCAGTAGTTAAAACCTCAAAGCCCCCTCTGAGATTAGAAATCCCTGGGAGAGGAGAGGGAGGAAGGAAAAGGAACCAAAGCAGTGGCTTTTTTTTCCTTTGTTTTAACTGAGCTGTGCTGCCTGCAGCTCTGGCTCTGCTGCCTGAGGAGGGACCTCATGAGCCAGATCAGGTGCAGAGGGAGGCAGCGAAGGGAACGGGGCAGCCCTGGAGCTGCTTAATTCAGGAAAGGGACTCGGAGGAGGCATCGGAAATGATGAACTGGAGGTGTTTGTGTCCCCGTTGTAAGTAAGAGCTTGAATGAAGCTGGGAGGGGCAGGTTTAAATGCCAAGCTGTCACTCCGCAGCCCTCCCCTGCACAGGATGTTGCGGATCCTTACGGTTCGTCCGGGTTAAAAAAAGCAGTGGAATACATTTCTGGAATAAAAAGGTGGGAGGATGTGAGAAAACTCACTGCTTGAGAAAGACGAGAGCGTCGGTGGGGGCGTGAGGGAGTAATTGGGAGCTGCAGGGAGCGGAGGGGAAGGGAGGAGGGCAGGAGCAGTCTGCCGGGTTCGTGCTGTGGTGGGAAGGGGATTAGCTGGGGGGAGAGACGGGCTGTGGGAGGAGGATGGCTCTGCCCGGGGGAGCAAGAAGCTGCTGCTGAAATTTCGGGCTCAGGAGACGGGTTGGGAGCGTGGGAGAGCAAGGCCCGGGGGGAGAAGGGGCTGCTGGCTCAGAGGAGGGTTCGCAGAGGCAGGAGGACAAGCGGTGCATTGAGTGCCGGCTCCTGCTTTCTTTCAGCCCTGTCCAGCTCTGCCCCAGCCCAGCTGGCAGCTGGGGGGACCCCCCTCACCCCCCTCCTTCCTGCAGCCCCAGGGGCTCAGCGCACAAAGCCTGGCAGCTCTGAATGCTCCCTGTGTTGTCTGCGCTCACCAAATGCTTCATCTCCGCTGCTGCCAGACCCCCAGGGGCTGTGACCCATCAGCAGCACCCACACAGAGCCCACGCACAGGGGCCCGGCGCCAAAAAATACCCAAAACGAGCAGGGGACATCTTGGAAGGGGGAGGGAGCGGGAGATGTCCTGGTTTGGAGGCTGCCGGTCCCCTCCCAGCCAGGCCCCGTGTGTGACCCGCGTGTGTCACCAAGGTCCCGTCTGAGCCATCTCCTGGGCACACCCCACGTTTCTCTGGCTTTGCTGGGTTTTGGGGCTGAGAACAGACCCAGAAGTGACATCTCCCGTGACAGTTCCGTGTGGGGCTGTGGCTGGGAGCGGGGCAGGGGAGGCAGACACACCAAGGAGGGGCGAGGGGGATTTTCAGGGATGCTCCAGGGCACGGAGATGGTAAGAGAGCGGTGCTCGGTTTGTGGTTGTTATTCAGCAGTCTCCAAAAGGCTTTTAAACCCTACAGCTTCTTTCTGCACAGCTTCACGTGCCGGCCTCTGGAGGAGGGGATGCCTCAGGAGCTGCGGAGGACAGCACGGGAAGGTTTTCAGCCCTGAAAGAGTTAAATCCTCACGCCCGCAGCGCCTGGGCAATAACTCAGCTGCCGCTTCATATCCCTGAGCAGGTCCCCTCCTTTCTGCCGCCTCCTCCCAGTCGTAAAAATGCATCTTGCGAGGCAGTGCCGACAGGAGCGGGGCCGTGCCGGTGCCAGCCCCAGCCCCGTGGCCGGGGCAGTGCCACTCTCACCCCGTGCCCTCGGCCACCCGGTGCCCCGGGCCGGCTGGCGCTCGGCAGCTGCTCTAATTCGGGGTTCCTGCCTCGGGCGTGGCGTCATGAGCTGGATGAGCTCAGGCTTTAAGCTACAAAGGCTTCTTAAGGGGAGCCCCTGTCTGGGTCTGGTTATTGGGACACCAGCGCCGGGAGGCGATGCTGGGCTTAACGGGATAAGGCCAAAGTGTGGAGCGTGGGGGGGTTGGAGGGGGGCGGTAATCCTCTGCCAGCACAGCCCTGTGAGAGCCTGGGGGCAGCATCCTCCATCACAGCCGCTGTCCTCTCCCCTGGGATCACGGGGAATGAGCAGGGTGCGTTCCTCATAAGGAGTTTGTGTCTGGAGCTCTGGAGTCCCGTTGGGGTCACAGCGCTGCCCGTGGAGAGCTCTGGGGTTCTCTGGGGTTGGGCTGAAAACGAGAGGGTGCCTGAACCCTGAACGTGGTGTGCTTTGCAGCCTTGACCCCGTGGTGGGAGTGTCCCCAGTGTCCCCAGGTCCGGTGGCTCCTCCAGCCCAGCCGGCCCCTGGAGAAGGTCTGAGCGGGATGAGCTCCTCTGCTTCTCCCTCTGTTTTTACCATCCCCTTGTTTTCAGAACCAGCAAAGCCAGCGAGGTGACAAGAGATGGAGCATCCCTGAGGAGACAACAGAGACTGCTCCAGCTGGAGACTGATCCTGGAAAAAGGCAGAAAGCTGCTGGACCCACAAGAGCTTTCAGTAAGTAAAATAAAGTTTCACTCTGGGACCTGTGCATGGTTGTGAAGCGTAATTTATTTTCCTTCTGGTTCTTGGGGCTGTTTCCGGCAGGTTTTGTGCTGTTTTAGCTCTCCTGTCCCATTTTGGGTCTCTCCCTGCCGACAGCTGAAGGGTCAAAGGCTTCAGCCAAGGGGAGGAACATCATCTGTGGTTCTGGTGGTGGAGCAGACTGGGCAGAAAGGCAGGGACAGAGTAAAGCCACGGCCCTCCCTACACAGAACTCGGTGCTGGGGTGACAGCCAGGGAGCCCAGGTCTGGCCTTGCAGGGTTCTGGCTCCTGGTGGAGTTAACAGTGGGAACGGCTCTGCCCCAACCTCTGCCTCACATGTTTGGAGTTCTTTTCTTGTTCTAATTGAACATATTTATAACATCGAGGTAATGGAGTGATCCAGAACAGCCCAGCATCACCTGGGACTGGCACAGAGCCCGGCTGCTGTCACATCTCTGCAGAGGAGGCGGGCTGATCCCAGCCTGGGTAAGAGCTGGGGTGTTGGGAAGGTGAAGAAGGAAAAGGGGTGACTGGAACGCCCTCAGAAAGATGGCATTGGCCCCCTCTGGTCTGGGAGAGCCCCCCAGGCCGGCTGAGCCAGCACAGGTGTGGCAGCAGGGTGTGGGGACAAGGCTGGGGTCACCCTTTCCTGCAGGAACCTCTGCACACCAGAGCGCTACTGGGAGCACTGGTCCCTCCTGGGGTCACACCGAGCCTCTGAAGTTTTTATGCACCTTTCATAGAATCACAGAAAGGTTCGGGATGGGGGGGGACCTTAAATCTCGTCTCGTCCCAACCCCCTCCATGGGCAGGGACACCTCCACTAGAGCAGATTGCTCCGAGCTTTCATGTTCATTAACAGTAAGAGCTCAATAGCAATAATAATTCCATTTTTCACAGCATTTGGAGCATTCCTGGGGCTCGTTATCACACCACGGCTTGCAAGCACTAACAAAAAGCCGAGCGAGCCGAGGACAGCGCATCCCCCGCGCCAGGTCAGCCCCGCGACCCCTCCCGACACGTGGCACGGCCCCCGGTGCCCTCCCGGCGGCTCTTCGTGCGGGGCACAGCGCCCGCTCCCCGCTCCGAACCCGCTCGGGGTCCGTGATCCCTCTGCCATCCCAGGATCCAGCGGAGCGTGAACGGCGCACAACAGCGAGCGAGGATGGAGGAGATGGGGGGCGTTCCTGCACGCGGGAGCTCTGGGCTGGAAAGGGAAAAGGGAGAGAAATGCTGGTTTTAGAGGGGAGAAGTTGCTCTGGTTCGGCCTCCGGCCACAGTCCAGCGACTCCCCACGCTCACAGCTGGGTGAAGCACGGCTCCGCTGCTGCTGCAGGGGTGTGGGATGGAGCACTGGACACACGGCTTGAGCCCTGACCATCCCATCAGGGTGATGAGAGAGTCAAGAAGGGCGGGTAGGACAATTAAGGCTCGGTCCCGCTGCCTTCCCATCACCTGGGGTGTGACAGCGCTCCTTGTAGGGCCGAGAGCTGTGCCACCCTCATGTCAGGGTGCCAGTGCTGGTCAGGGCAGGCAGGAGCTGCCAAATGCCCTGGAAAGCCTCAAAATGAGAGAGAAATTGGGATACGTGTGCTGAATCCGGGCCAGCCTGGAGCCCTGCCTGGGAGATTGTATTTCCTTCTACCAGTTCCCTTTTTTCATGGCTTTGCAGCTGTGGGAAAGGGATGCTCTGGGAGCACGGTGTGATCGTGAGAGCTTTTATGTACAAAAGATGGAGAAATAAACACGATTTTTGGTACAAAAATGTGATTGTGTCTCCGTATCCTACCTTTGCTGGTGCAGAGCTGAACCTGGAGCCTTGTGGCACTGAGCTGCAGGGAGCTCATCCAGGCTGGAGGCGGCAGCTGAGGAGCTGGAGCGGCATCACGGCTGTGGTGGGCTGGGCACTGCAACCACATCCCCGGAAAAAGCTGGAAATCCTGTTTCCTGCCCCAAAAATCCACCGTGGCACACCAGGTGCGGTGTCTCAGAGCCCAGACACAGGCTCTGGGGGATGGAGGTGTCCCTGCTGCCCAAATGTCACCAGGGCTGAAAGCCAGGTGGGTGGGAGGTGGGGAGGGCAGGACACTTGTCATGGTGGATATTCCCCAGGGACAAAGCAGCATGCAGAGCCCTTTTTTGGTGAAGCCTTTTTGTCCCCGAGGGTGTGCACACCTGTGTGACAGCTCTGTGACAGCAGTGTCACCTCTGGTGACCCCCCAGAGGGTCTCCTTGCCCCTGCAGTCACACGAGGAGCCCCAGCCCAGCCACCGGCTGACTTTAGAGGTCAAAGCAGCCAGAACTGGGCCAGGCTGTCGCTCCCTGCTGATGAAGGACACCTTCTCCCAGATGGTCACTTTGGTGGGACAAATGTTCATCCACGTGGCCCTGGCGTGGTGGCACGGGAGGGGTTTGTCCTTGGGACCGGTTCTGTGCAGGGGCTGGAGCCGAGGGCAGCACAGGGACATCCCAGCCCGGCCTCTGCTCCTGCTCCTGTTCTGCTGCCCAGGTCCTGCTGGCACCTCATGGTGGGTACCCCAAGGGCTGTCCAAACCCGCTGTGCCCAACCCTGATCCCTCCTGCCCAGGCTGTGCTGCCTTTACCCCCTGCCCGTGGTGGGGAGCAGCCCTGTCCCCCCTCCCTGCCACCAGCATGGCCACCAGCCAGGTGTGCATCCCAAAACATCCCTGCCTCTTCCCTAGCCCCCTTTCCTATCTGAGGTGTCCCCGTGGCTGCAGAGGTGTGGGATGGAGCCAGCTGAACAGCACTGGCTCCATGAGGCTTTCAGGAGCAGGTCCCCACAGGCAGGGACACACAGGGACAGCTGGGATAATTTAAAAACCAGGGCAGAGACCTGATTATTGCCCTACTTTGCATCAAATCTCAGTTTGGGTTTTTTTAGCAGCCTTTTGATGAGCTCGTCAATGACAAGTTGCTAATTGAGGAGTGGGAGGCCCACGGTGTCCTGTGAAAATGGGGGAGAAAAAAAGCCAGGATAAAATAATTGTTTAAACCTGGCACCGGGCCTGACTGCAGGGACCAGGGGGATGGAGGGGAGCCAGGCTGGGGTGGCCTCAGAGAGACCACGGGGGTGGTGCTCAGCCAGGGGGTGGGGGCACCCCAAATCTCTGCAGGGGCTGGGAGACACCCCGTGAGCTTCAGCAGGGAATGCCCCATCACCCTGGGGTGCTGCAGCAGTGGGGGAGGACACAACCACATCAGGCACCCACCGACACCGTGCAGAGCTCCAGGCTCCAAGATTTTTTATTCCACATCCCCCCCAATATATTTATTGATTTACAAATTCCCTACACATACTTCTGGGCTAACAAGTGCACTTTAAAGCACAAGCTAAAACCCGAGGTAAAAAAGGATGGGGGGAGAGATGAAAAAAACCACTGGGTTTAAAATATTTTTGAAGTCATTAATAGTACAAAACACATTTTCTTCCTGCACCCCAGTGGATTATCTCTTGCACCCCACTGTGGGGTTGAAGCCAGCCAGCCTGGCCCCCTCCCCTGGCACCCGTGAGCCCCTTCCCCATTCCCTCTCTTTCCCTGCACCGGACACTGCCCTGCACAAAGCAGCTTTGTCTCCCTCTTCCTGTCCCTCTGCTCCCATCTGGCCGCTGTCCCTCCCTGGCCCCCGTCCCATCTCGCTCTGCAGCACAAGGACCCTCCTCCTCCATTTATCTGGGGGGAGTCCCAGCCCCTCCTTGCCCCTGGCAGCTCATGGCCCCCCCCAGTCTGGAGGTGATGGGGAGGATGGCAGGGTCCCCACTGCCCAGCCCTGGCAGCCAGCCACATCCTGGGGACCAGTGGTGCAGGTGCCACTGGAGTGAGGGGTGGGCACTGCCCTCTGGAGCTGGGGTGTCTTGGGGGGCCCTTTTCCTCCTGCACCACTTGGCTGCACTGGCAGCTCTCCCTTCCCTGTGCCAGGCAGGCTGTGTCACCTGGAGTTCACCCAGGAGGGCTCCCCTCAAATCCCAAATCAAATCCCACGTGTCGTGAGCCCTGTGGGAGAGGAGGGAGTTTCCCAGGATGTGTCTCTGCTCCCAAAACCTGCAGCAGCTTCCGAACTGTGGCCAGCAGGATGTGCTGGGCTCCGTGTCCTCCACATCCCTGTCCCCCGTGAGAGGAACACACCCCGACACGGCCGGATCCGTTCCCTTTCCTGCTCCCAGAGGCCCCGGCAAAGCTCGGGGGGGGGTTGGCTCAGCATTGCTCCATTCACGTGGAGAGGGGGCCAAAAACCCCCTCCCCAAACCGGGCATGGCCACTTCTGGCATGTGCCAAAGGGAGGGGGGTCAGGCAGGCAGTGCTGGGCATGGGCAGCCCCTGCACATTGCCAGAGGAGCATTTTGGCTTTTCTTGGCCTTTTGTTTGGGTGGGGGTTTTGCAAAGCTCTGCCTCTGCCCCAACTCCCTGGGGTTAAGGGGGGCTGCAGGCATCCATGAGGGAATTAACCCTGCCTGGCTCTGTGCTTCCAGGGACTCCCCAGGGATGGTTTTGGGGGGCCAGCACTGAGTTCTTGGGGACAGAGGGGTGTTCCTGCCTGCAGAGGCAGCATCAGACCCTGGGACCAGGCACATGGGCTGGCTCTGCCACCAGCTCAGTGACAGTGACCTTGGCAAGTGCCACCCGCTGTAGCATCACAGCAAGTTCCAGCAGAGTGTGGGGGCTCAGGAGAGGGGACACACACAGGGGTCTCCCCTCGGAGCTGAGCCCTTCCAGCCACCCTGTGTCCTAACAGCAGCACCCAGAATTTCTGTCTGCTTTGCCCTCACCCCTCCTGGCATCGCCCTCCTTCCCTGCCTCTCCTTCCTGCCCTCCCCTCTCCCAGCCCCATGACCTCAGGTTCTGGCTGGCTCCTTGGGACTGATCTCCTCGGGCACCCGGCCACCAACACGGCTGAGACAAGGGCTCTGCCCCACGGGGAGGACAGACAGAGCGTTCTCCCAGCAGCTCATGCCACCCCACGGCAGAGGCCACCACAAGGTCACGCAGGCTATGAAAGGACAAAACCCCACCACATCCTATTTTGTCCAGAGAGTGGCTGAGGGCTGGTCCTGCTCCTCCACGTGATGGATGAGCCTTTGGCAGCCCCCCGAGTCCCAGCGGGGCCGGCCAAGGGCCAGCAGTGCCCTCCCTCCGCCCTCTCCTCCCCCGTGGTCACAAGGTTTCAATCAGCAAAAGGCGAATTTTATTCCGTCGACGCACGCTTTATTATTGTTATAAATAATAATAAATCACAGCGGCGGGAAGCGGATTTATGGAGCAGGAAGGGACGTGGAGGATGGTGAAACACCTCTCGCTTCCCCCCGGGAATGTGAGGTGTGAGAGGAACCAGCTGTGTCAGGGGGAAATAAAATCCCAGGGGATGTGATGGGGGCGCTGGAGGGGTGCGGGGCAGGGGGGCTGCAGGAAGGGCTTTTCACCACATCCCCTGCTATGGATATCCCCTCTCCTCACCTGGCCTTTTGCACCCACTGCCACAGTGGATCCCTTTTGGACGTTTTGTATCCCAAATGCTGCGATTTCCAAGTGCTTTTTGATGGCATTGGCTGCCATCAAAAAGCCTCAGAAGGGATTCTGAGGTGTTTACGGGAGGAGAAGCCCCCGCTGCCACCAACTCCCAGGGCTGTCTTCTGCTCTCTGGGCAGACCCAGGGCGACCTCTCCAGTGCCTTTGGGGACCCTGAAGGAAGGGGTAAGAGAGAGCAACAGGAAAACTCTGCTTTTTGGGTGATTTCCACCCTGCTCTGCTTTGCTGGGTGAAGTCATGGCTGGAGGAGCTGCTGATGGGGCTCAGCCCATGACCACAGCCTGATGGAGATTCCAGCTCCCCACCCAGCCCTCCCTGGGGCCGAGTGACAGGTCAGCTCAGCCCACAGATCCAATGGAAAACTGGCTTGGCTCAGTTCCTTTTGGGCTTTTTTTTTTTTTAATTTTTTGTTGTGTTTTCGTTCGATTTTCAAGGTCAATTGGGAAAAAAAACCCCAAAACCTGCTGTGAACAAGGGCTCCACAAGCTGGTGACATGGGACCAGCACCACCTATGGCATCTGGATGCTCCAGCTCTGCCAGGAGCAGGAAGTGAGTTGGGGACAATCCCCAGAGGGGGGACAAGGGGGTCTCCACCACTGCGTGACCTGTTCCTGTACCACCGAGAGCTTCCAGCTCTGCTGCCCGTGGAGTCTGAAGGTTCCCTGGTCCCACGCCATGGCTGTACCTAGGAGAGTGACAGAGAGGGGAGAAGAAGGTGCTGAGCTGATCCCAGTGGTGGGGAAAGGAGATGAAACAGGGGGAGAAGCAACAACAGGAGGGCAGCAGGGTGGAGGAAGATCTGAGCCCCTTCTGGCTTTTGAAGGATGTTCAGAGCACCCCAGCATGGATACCCTGGCCCAGACACAGGGTTCCCATCTGGCACTGGCTGGACACCTCAGAGTTTGGTGGTGAATCCACACCCACCCCTGGTTTGGGGGGCACACAGCCACTCGTCCCTCACAGCCAGCACCGGGCACAGAGGCTGTAACCCACAGCCCCGAGCAGGCCGAGTCCCTCAGTCCCCGCTATGGCTGCAGTGAAAGACCCCCCCATACCCCCCATCCCACATCCAGGAGCTCCTTTCCAAGGCCGGGCCACCCTTCCCGGGAGCAATGCCATGAACCCCGCGATGTCGCTCGTCCCGATCGCCTGCCGGGGGCTCTGCCTTGCCACCCTCTTTGTGTCCCTTTCGTCAGGGCTGTGACTCTGGCTCTGTTCCCGTTGGCCTCCCCCGTGTCCCCGCCTCAGCTCGGGAATTCCCCGAGCTCACCACGCTGCACTGAACACGTTCCCGCTCCCGCCTGTCCCCGGTAATTAGCACGGCTGACCGCGTTTCCTTCATCAGCGCTAATTGGCCAGGTCTGTGTTTGCGGCTTCCCCTTCCCGGCTCTCGCCGTGCCCTGGGGTAATTTTAGTGCGAGAGAGAAGAGAAATGGAATGAAACTCGATGTGCCCCCTCTCACTGCACACATCCTGACACCGACACCCGCTGCCGGGACACGGGGACACCGCAGGGCTCAGGGCACCCGGGGGGGCGGCGGTGGCTCCTCAAGCCAAACCCACCCCTAGAGTTCTGCAAAGCCTCTTTGCTCTCTGCCAGTGGTGACTGTCACCCATCTGGGGACCCGCTGGTTTGACTATCCCCGGTTCCTTCACCCACAGCCCTCGGCACTCAGCTCCAGGTGCCTGGTGGCATCACCAGCCAAGCGGGCAGTGATGCCCAGTGCCCTGGGATGAAGCCACCCTGGGCTAGGACAGGTGCTGGGGACAGCCCGCGGGTGGCAGCTGGAAGTGCTCATCCCTGCTCCCCGATGGGATTGATCCCCACCGTCCCCCTGGAGCTGTCCCAATGCACTCCAGGTGATCCAGCATGGGAAGGACAGCAGCTCCGGGGCCGGGGGAAGAGGACACGGTGTCCCAGGGGCCCCAGAGCAGCAAATCCCTGCCCTGTCACTGCCCTGACCCTCGTGGCCTCCCCTGTGGCCTGGGACCGCCTGTCCCAAAGGAGGAGGCTCTGGTTAAACCCCTCGTGGGTGTGTGTGCGTGACCAGGGCTGTCCCCACGTGCACAGGGGAGGAAGGAGAGCTGGATCTGTGGGATGAAAGGGAATTTGGGGAGAGGGATGTCCCTCTGAGAGGTGCATGGGGATTCCCAGAGGTCTCTGTGCAGCAGGATGGGGGTTTGGTGCCTCTGTGGGGCACTGGGGGATTTGGGAAGTGTCTCTCAGTCTGCAAGGGGGGCTCAGGGGGTGCTCTCTGTGTGTGAGGGCAGACTCGGGGGGCTCAGGGGGCCGGGGGCAGAGGCCACAGAGCTGCACCTGGACAGAGACACTGGGTGGGGACGGATGGGAATACAGGAATGGGGGCTGTGCCCCGCACGCCTGGAGCCTCCTGTGCTCTGCTGACAGAGGAGACCAGCCCCAAAACCCAGTCCTAGGCTCTCTTTGTCTGTCTCCTGGGGCTGCTCTGCCCCTGCCTCCTCCACCCTCCCCCTCACATCTGGCCAGCAGCAGCTTATTTTTTCCTCCAGGGTTGCGACACCCTGAGCCACGGGATGTTTTTCCTCAGCCTGTGCTGGACCCCCCGCAGGGAGAAGGTGGGAGGATTGTCCTGGCCAGGGAGCTCCGGTCACAACGCTTGAATCCCCTCCTATCCACTGTCCCCAAATGGAGAGAGGGGACACCACGAAAAGCAAATCAGACCAGGGCTGGAGAGGGAAGAGTGGATTCCTGCTGGTGATGGGAAGGGTGAGGGGATCCACCACTGGGTCTGGTTCTCCGGACCCTCTGGGACTGGGGAAGAGTGACCAGATCCCTGCCAGTGATGGAGGGGGGCAGCTGGATCCTCCAGGGGCTGTAGCTACCGACCCCATCACATCCTCAGTCACCCTCCACTCAAAGGCCTGGGTGACCAGAGGATGGGGGTACACCCAGAGCAAGGCCTGGGGGACACAAGATTAGGGGTGCCCCAAGAAAATCTGAACTGAACCACCCCTGTCAGAGGCCTCAGCACAGCAGCACCTCCGGGATGGACAGACCCCCACCTGTGCCTCCGTTTTGCCATCAGAATAAATACCATTCGTTCAGAAGAAACCATTTTATTATTTTTTTTTTCCCAAAGAAAAAAAGCAATATAAATATTAGAGTATAAAACTTGCGTGTAACACATCGACGTTGGTCTATATGGGTATAAGAAGGATATAAGCATATATATAATATATAAGTATAATTCAATATTAGACACATTGAAAGGGCAAACGTGTTTCATTTCACGTACACTCAGAGCACAGACCACATGGAAAGAAGATACAGAGGAAATTGAAAATACTGATGTCCACAAGTTAGTTACTGCAATTAAAAATAACACGCCACTAAATACACGACACTCACTACGCTACCTCAGATTGCAGATTAAAAAGAAAATATAAAGACTACGATTCAGCTACAGCATTTCTAGAGGGGGGGCAGGTGGCAGCTGCAGGGGACAGGGTGGGAACCGCTCCCAGTGCAGCCAGCGCCGGAGGTGACTGGATCCGGATGATGCGGATGCTCCTGCTGCCCTGGGTTTGGGGACGGGGCAGGGGTGGGGAGAGCCTGGCTGAAAGGGCTGGATCTGCTCGGGTGAGTTACGTGTTAGTGATTAAAAAAAGGAAAAAAACAACACACACCCCCTGGGAAACTCGGCGCGGCCCCTTCCCGGCCACCCCACAGCTCCTCTCCTGGCTCTGGCTACACAAAGCCCCCAGCTGCCTCCTCTGGGGGCTCAGAGCTGCTTTGCAATGGGAAGCTGGCCTGGTGCTTCGGTGATGGGCTCATGGAGAAACTCTAATCCTCATCCTCCAGTTCTCTCCACAGGGTACAAAGCCCAAAGCCAGCGGGAGCATCACCTCCTCCGGGCTGGCCCCGCATGGTCCCATGTGACACTCCCCTAATTATTGCCCCCATTTTGCAGCACCACCCCCGGCTCTTGGGTCCCTTGTCCGGATCTGGTCCCCAAACGCCACCAAAACCACCATCACTTACTCAGCCACCAACTCTGCACCAAAGCCATGCACCGGCAGCCCCGCGGATCCCGCCCCTTCGGGCGAGACCCCCAAGAACCGCCTTGTGGAACCGCCTGACCACCCCAAACAACCTTTGGGGCCCGAACAAGAAGCAATGAGTTTCCCCACCCCGCCTGAGCCATCCCACCCCCTCCCACCCCTTCCCCAGGGCAGCCCCGGCTCGGGCGGCTGCCGGCGCGTTCACACCACGTGGGCATGCGAGGACTTCTCCGGGTCCGTGGAGCTACTGCGCTAGTGCAGGTGTGAGGTGAGGGACGTGCATGCAGACACCGTGTGCAGACAGTGAAGCGTCGTCCCCGTGTCCCCTGCGCGGGGACCTGGCCAGGCCTGGCCGCCGGGGCGGGGAGCGAGGCTCTCTTAGCCTTAATTCCATAAGAACATTGACTGTACATATAAATATTTACTGCAAAGAAGGTTTGAGATGTGTCTGCTCTTCGGAGACCCCTAGAACCGCCGGGGCAGCTGCCGCACACCTCGGCATGCTCCTCATGGAATTCCCTGCCTCTCGCACAGCAGGAGGGCTTTTTCCTTATTGTATTTCAGGCCATTAGTGGTTACATTAAAAAAAAAAGAAAAAAAAAATGTTTAGGATGCAGCTTTGCCATATTCCCTTTGACTCATGCAATATAAACACTTATTTTTTTTTTCCAGATGACAGGTAAGCAGGAACTGAAGCACTCCCTACCAACTTCCAAATTCCTAAATCCATCGCTATCATTGACTGGGGGTGAATTTTACGAATGGAAAATTGAAGAGCGAAGAACTGGAGCATGGGCTCTAAGCTAAGAACTTCCTTTTCCTTTCCACAAAACAGCTGAAGGGCTATAAATTAAAAGATCCACGTTAAAATTATTTACACTGGGCAAAGCCGAGCACAAGCCTTGTGCCTTTCTCGGACTACCTGGGAGCAAATCGGATCCAAAGGCATGGCAAAAGACCTTCTGCCCTTGCATATTCTAATACCCGAGGGATTGTATAAAACATTATTCACAGGGCACTTGTTTGCGTTCGGTTTAGATTCCGGATTGGTTTTCATCACGAGACCTGAGAGCAGCGAGCCCCTGCTCTCAGCTCTGATGATGACGAGATACATTCGCAGCATTTCCTACTTTTGCGTCACAAAAAAATTCACATTCGTCCTCCGGCCTGGGCTGTGGTTTTGGGGGAGTGCTGGAGCCGGCTGCCCTGTAGCTCTAAGGTCTCCTTCTTCTTTTTCTTCTTCACTACTTCTTCTCCTTCTTCCCGGATTTCTTCTTGTTGCCTCCGGCGGGGGCGGCGTTCTTGGCGTCGCGCTTGCCGGCGGCGTTGGTGAGGGTGGCGTTGCTGCCCGGGATGTAGACGTTCTGCCGGTAGTCGGGGACGTGCTGCAGGGTGAACTGGGGGCCGTAGCGGGCGCTCAGCCCCATCGTGCCATTGCCGCCGCCCAGGGTCGAGTTACCGTCAGCAGCTTCTGTGGGGAACGCCGGGCAAGGGAGGGGAAAGAGAAGGGCAGGATGTTAAAGCCAGCTGGAGACCCCACCCCAAGCCCCAGCAACCCCACAGGGTGTCAAACCCAAACCATCACCCTTCAGCTCCCCACAGGGCTGTGCTGGCGAGGCTGGCACAGAACCCCACCCGAAACTGCCCATTACAAACATATTGTGCAGTCACACCATTAGCGATGCATTAAAGGAAATCCGATATTTATTTATTTTTCCGCCACATTTAAAACCCTGCCCGCGGTATTTTTCTCCAGCCAGGTTTATTCAGGGAGCAGGACACGGGAGATGAGAAAGAAAACCCCTCCCCTGCAATACCGCAAAATGGCTCTAGGAAGCCGAGCACGAAGGAAATCGATGCCAGAGCCTGTCTGATGGTCCAGATCTGGGAGCAGGGGGAGGGGAAGGCAAATTCATTCCTGTCGCTATGCAAAGCTCCAGCACGGGAGTGGGGAGGGGCACAGGGCCCCCCGGGATGCTGGGGCTCTGCTGGGTGGTGGAGGCCAGATGGAGATGGGGGGATGTGCGGAGGCAGGGGGAGAAATGAGCACGGGGGGATGGCAGGGCTCAAGTGATGCTGCTGCCATGAGCTGCTGCAGGAGCTGCTCCGGTGCAGCTGCCTGTGCACGGCTCGGGGTGGGATCTTCACAAAGCCCTGCTCAGAAATGGTTTGCTGAAGCTCAGCCTTTGTATGAGACCCTGTGGCTCCCATCTCAGCCTTTAACTGCCTCATGCTCATGGCTGGGGCCAGGCTCTTCTGGAGGTTGGGGACACCCAGCAAGGGCACCCAAGGGGCCCAGGGGTGCTGCTCCCTCCTTTCACAGGCAGAGAGATTGTGGGAACAAAGAAAAACAATGAGCAGAGGTGCTGGGCTGGGTCCCCTCGTGTTTCTCCTCACTCCAGACCAGCTCTGTGCACGCCTCCGTGTTGCCTTTGCTTCTCCCTACGCAGATGGAGGTGGCTAAGCCAGCCAGAAAGCTGGACAAAGAGCTGGACCACATCCCACCATCCCCCTGAAATACGGCCGTGTTCACGTTCCCTTTGCAGGGGTCGGAAGGATGAGGCAACTGCAGTTTGAAAAGTTGCAGCTGCTCTGGTGGAGCGGGCGGGGAGGAAAACACAGCGAGGCCGAAAACAGGCGCGATATTGTGCAGCGGGGCGGGGGCCGGGGTGTACAAACACAGCGACCCAGCGTGGGGAAATGCCTTTCACTTCCCGCTCTGGAAGCATTCACCGCAGGAGAATTCTTCCAGAGTCCCCATGAAATGGGTTCCAGACCTAGCAGGGCTTGGAGGACCTTGGGCTGGGGAGACGGGCGTCTGTAATTAGTGCTATTTATTGCTAATCCTCGCTCGCCTCAGCAGCAGCTCCTTTCATTAGAAACCAGCTCAAGCCCACACCCATCGAGGTTACAAATGATCCCCGTGGGATGGGATGACTGGAGACGTGCGGGGACCATCTCACAGGTGGACTACAGCCTCCAGCCATGGGGAGGATTTGTTTTATCTGCACTGTCCCAGCTGGGGTGGATTTGGGCACCTTCTCCTCCCTGGCTATCGCTGTCCTGTGTCCCCCCGGGGCCATCCCAGGGCTCTGAGCAGCGAGGGGCTGGGGGCTGCCAGCACCCCCCAAGTCCCCATGAATTAATTTGCAGTCTCAGCACAGCTTTCACCAGGGAGAAAAAGGCCCTGGTGAAGTTCCCAGCCTGCCAGTCGGTCCCGGGTGAGGGCGACCGGCTGTTTCTAGGTAACACTGACATTAAGGCTGAAAAGAAGAGAGAACAGGAACAACAGAGGGTTATAAATGGGCACCGAGGTGCTCTTGCCAAGCAAAGCACTTCAGCTCTTGTTGCTGCAAAGGTCACGCTCAGCCTCTACCAGCAGCCTGTCATTATCCCAAACGGTCCTGAGGAGGAAAACAAGAATCTGGGCTTCGGCAAAAATAACCAGCGAGCGGCTCCATCGCCCCCGTGGGCAGAGGAGAGGCCGGGGGCAGCCCCAGAGCACGTGTTGCTGCAGCTGCTGGTGGGGTTTTCAGGACACCCAATATAGGGTGTCTGCCCCTCCTGGGGGAATAAGGACCTCCCTGGGCTGCCTTTCCGTCTGCTCTCCCACCATCCCATGGCACCTCTATAAATTCTCGCTGGGAGCCAGAGTATTTTAAGGACAGGATGTCTGCCCTTGAGTGTCTGGTGTCCTGGAGCATCTGTGCCCCTTGGGCTGTCCTCGCAGCTGCCTCTGCCCATTCAAATCGCTCAAAACGCTGGCTTTTCATGTTCCCAGTGGTAAGGGAGGAAGATCCAGAGGAAGGATGGCTGGAAAGGGAGACAGAAGCCCTACAGCAACGTCACAGCCCTGGGGGGAAAATCAGGTCCCCAGGTACTCTGAGTTGTGATGGTGATTTAACCATTGAGAAAGGGATTTAATCCTCAAAGGACTGGACCGTGCAGGCTTGGCCTGGCAGGGCCAGCGCTGCCTCTTGCTGAAGCCAAGGATAACCCCTGGCCCAGGGTAAGGATGCATCCAGGGCATCACCTGTGTCACTGTGTCCCACCCGTCACCCCGGAGCTCAAACAGAGCTCAGTGGGTGACAGTCAAAGGTAAGGATTATTTAAATGGCCAGGAAATCACACCCGGGGATGGGTAGCACAAAGCTTAATGGGCAATTAGCGCTGCCCCTAATCAAAGCCTGCTCCAATCAACACTATTGGCTTAAAGAGAGAGCAGAAACAGGGGACAGAGAGCAGGGGTGACACGAAAACACTTGTGCTGTGTCCCCATCCACACATCCAGCACAGAAAGGGCCTGAAAAAAGGATGGAAAAGGGAAAGCCATTATCTGGAGGAGGGATTTGATTTACATTAACCCCCTGGGCGGTGGGAGAGGTTAGGAGTGTGTGGGACTTGTGGACTGGGGGAGATGTGCTGTAATAGGGCCCGGGGCTCCATGGAACTCGGTGCTTAACCTGGAAGGGACCCACTTAGCTCTGATCCTGGGGATGGCTGGAGCAACAGCCAGAAAAACAGCTTTATTTACCAGCAAGGAAACCGGATCTGGAGACACTGGGTGATGATGACCACATGCAACCCCAAGGGCTATTTTTCCACGGTCGGTTTTCAGAGCAAAGCCACATTTTCACGTTGTTTCTTTCTCCCGAGTGTAAACAACTCCCTTGCTCCAGACCTTCGTCCCCCTCCCCAGCCACAGCAGCTGTCTCCAGGCTGCCTGGTGTCTGCGGAGCAGCAAAGTTCAGCTGCAGCAGCTTTCCAAGAAAGCAACACCAAAGTCATTCCTCCTCCCTCGGATTCCTTCCCTCCCAACAGCTCAAAGGAAACATCCTGAGCATTTTGCGCAGGGTTTTATGGCTGTGCTTCTATTTTTAAATCGAGGGGGGAAAGACTTGGAGGTATTTATAAATAAAGGCTGTATGAAAAGCAGGCTCTTTATCCATAATGCTGCACAGAGTGATAATTGTCCCTGTTTCATGCAGAGCCACGGAGACTGTGGGTGCGTGGGAACATCCCTCCCTGCCCAAGGCTTCTGCACAGCCATAAACCAGAACAAACCAACCCAAAATGACCCCAAACCACCCCGCTGCGAATACAACTGCAAAGAGGCAGCAGCATCCAGTGGGGAAAACCTTGGTGAGTCCGTGGCTCAGCAGAGGGACTCGGGGAGCTCCTCTGCACACAAGGTTTGTTGGGAATACTGAGCCAGGCGTTCGCTGTTTCCCTGGTCCAGCCTGTAGCCACAGGCAAAACTTCCAGCCTTCCCTCCTCCTGGCCTTACAGCAAGTTTAATTTACTGTGACTCTCTGGAACCAAGTAGTTTATAAAGCATCATCTCAAGACTGGCTCTGTCATGTAACACAACCACAGCACAGCCAGATGATGTTTCAGTACAAAGGAAACAAAGAGTTTGGGTGGAAGAGGTGTCCCTGCCTACAGGAACCAGGTATCTGCTGTGCCTGGATCCTTCCTGACCCCTCTCTCTGCAGGGACATCAGTGTTTCCCACCAGCTTTGGGATCTGTTGAAGAAGAACTTTTGAAACCAGCCCAGATAACCCAGATAAATCAGTCCCACAGCCTCTTATCTATCAGCATGAACCCGAGATGGCCCCGCCAGAGCAAGAGTCAGGGTTTTCCCAGAAGTGATGGAGACCAACCGTTGGCTGAAGCCAGGATCATGGCTTGGAGCATCTCCGTGTCAAACTGGTTGTTCGGCCAGGCTCCAGCTTCCTCTCCATTCTGGGAGCTGTGGGAAAAGAAAACAAACAGCGAGTTACTACAGTTCAGTCAGGAGGAGCGGGGCTGCTCCAGTGCATGCTTTAAATCCTTCCATTAAAGAGCACTCAGGAGCCAAGACCCTTTCAGAGGTGCCCATCCCTCACCAGGCTCTTGAAGAATAACCACCAAAAGCACTTGGGGACTCAGTGGTGCTTCCAGCAATACCTTTCTAACTCCTTCAGCCAGCACCTCAAAACCCCACCAATACGGAATCATAGAATCACAGAATGCTTTGAGTTGGAAGGGAACTTGAGGATCATCTATTCCAACCCCCTGCCACGGGATAGAATGCAATCCCTTCCCAAAAATACAATGTAATGTCATAAAAACTGCTGTCCTAAAGCCCCAGAGGTGCATCTGCACCCTTCTATGACCAGCTCCTCTGTCCTCTTGCAGCCTGTGAGTGGATGCACCTTTCAAGCTATTTCAGGTTACAACTTTGTTCTGCAGCTTCATTCATGTGATGCAGGGTGAGAAAACCCCGTGGTGTGGTGAGATTTGGGATCATCACGGAGCAGCTGCCCGGCACCACAGAACTTGCTCTGAAAAGAGCCCAAGATCGGTCCTGGGGAGGCTGGAGCACCAGGGAGAGGAGAGCAGGGAGCATCTTGGCATTTGCCTTGGTTCCCCTTGGCTGCTGGGGGTGCTGAGCACCACAGATCCGCCTGGGAAAACTCGGGGGATGCAGGCAGACTTTGGCTGAGGAGGTTTTGTGGCCGAGGCTACAATCAGCACTCTGTGCAGCCTAACAAGCCCCGCTTTCATGTCTGCCAGGTGTCAGCTGTGCTCAGCCACCACTCACTGCTCAGGGCTGTGCTCCCAGAGCCCCTCCAGAGCCTCCCCACTTCCTAAACATCTCCCCAGCTTCCTGGGGTCCCCTCTGCTCTGTCCCTAAATGACCACACCACTGAGATCACCGCTCTCTCCTCTCCCAATCACTGCTCTGAGCACCCACAGCCCTTTCCATCCACTGGGATGCCAGGATTCACCCCTTGGCTGTGTGTTGGCTCCCTCAGGATGAGGGCTGCCCTGCTCTTGCACCTGGGAGCTCTCCTGAAGTGAGATAGGGAAGGATGGGGGAGTTGGAAAACCTTTCCCATGAAGAGACCTTACCCCATTTGCCAGGAAAGTGTTCAAAGCACCAGGCTATGGAGGTGGCCTCCTCCACCACTGTGGTCCCAGCCCTTATACCCAGGAGCTGCCAGACCCCAACACCCTGCTCAGACCCCAACACCCTGCTCAGACCTCAACACCCTGCTCAGACCTTAACACCCTGCTCGGACCCTGAATTGCTGTTCAGATCCCAACACCCTGCCCAGACCCCAACACCCTGCTCAGACCCTGAATTCCTGTTCAGATCCCAACACCCTGCTCAGACCTCAATGCCCTGCTCAGATCCCAACACTGCTCAGATCCTGAAGCCCTGCTCAGCCCCTGATGCCCTGCTCAAACCCTGAATTCCTGTTCCCAATGCCCTGCTCACACCCCGAAGCCATGCTGAGATCCTGTTCAGACACCAGATTCCTGCTCAGCCCCTGAATTCCTGCTCAGCCATGCTCAAGCAGCCGACATCCCCAGCTCCGGGGTGTCCCGCTGGCAGCTCCGTGCCCGAGCACTCAGCACCCCGCACGCTGCAAATGCCAGCGCAGGCACGGCCGGTGCCAGCTCAGCGCCACGTGCTGGGCAGCAGATGGGCTCCTCACGCCCTGCCGAGCATCCCCCTGCCCGAGTGCCCCCTCCACCTGCGTCCTCACACACAGAACAGGCTCAATATGGACATTTTGGAATTGGGATGGACCCACAGGAGTGTTCTTGAAGACTGGATCTGCCACAGTGACCTCGTAGCTGGGAAGGTACTGCACCAGCTGCATCAAAACTCTGCAAGGAGAGAAGCCTTGAATGCTCAGGAGCTTTCACCATCCCTGTGAAATCCTTCCCTGTGAGGCACAGGGTGCCCAGAGAAGCCGTGGCTGCCCCTGGATCCCCGGAAGTGTCCAAGGCCAGGCTGGACACTGGGGCTTGGAGCAACCTTGGGTAGTGGAAAGTGTCCCTGCACACTGCAGGGGGTGGGATGAGATGGTTTATGAGGTCCCTTCCAACCCAAACCATTCTGGAATTCCAAATATGTGTTCAAACCCTCTTTGAAACACAACATCCGACTGTGAGGATGCTGTACAGACACTCCCAGGTGCTCTGCAGAAAATCTGGTCTTAAACAACTTGTCCAAAGATGCACAGGACCTGAGCCAGGACCATCCCTCCCCTTCTGTATCCCGTGCCTGATCCATCCGCAGCCGGGCACAGGGCGCTGCTCTCACACCAGTTAATCTTTAGAGGATGCAAATAACCACTAATGGAGCAGAAGCTGCCCCGGCACGACCCTGCCGGCAGCATCCTGAAATACCTGCTGTCTGCCGCACCCCAGGGCATCCTGGCCACTATTTATAGCCCTCCTGCGCGCCGCGGGTGGTGGCAGAGTTTCAAAAAAGGCCAGAAGTGAGGCGTGCTCGCCTCCCAAATTGATTGCCACGTGATGGCTGTGCCGAGACTCCTCGGCCGCGGGTCCCCTGCCCCGCGCTCGGTGCCGTGCGGGCAGCGAGGACAAGGTGGGGACAACCCCGGGGCTGCAGTGACCTGTTAATGTCACGAACAGGGCTGGGAATAGAGCCCCGGGCTAGATCCAATAAAGGACTTAGGAACCTAAACTCCATTGCAAACCACAGCCCATTCAGCCACCGTTAACCCCAGGAGCTCCTGCCCATCCCATCAGCTGGAAGGTGAGGTTCCCAGGTTTTTCAGGGCTTCAGGAAAGCTGCTCAGAAGCATCCCTGAGCCTCCCAGCTGCTGATCCTGCCTCTGGGAGCTGCCCTAACATGGTGATACCCAGAGATGGGGGAAAGGAAAGCACAAGAAAGTGCCAAATACATTTTGGGTGGTTTTTTTAAATTGTAATATTCCGATGGTTTGAACTCTGCTTTGAAATCAGAGGCTCAGGTTCAACTCCCTCTTTGATGTGGCAGTGCCAGCATCACATTTTCCACCTCCCAAAAGACTCTTCCCTCCTCTTCCACCCCTCCTTCAGGCAAAAGGCTTCCCTGTACAGAAGCTCCTCCTGCCAAAGCCTCCGTGCCCTACGACAGTGGGAATGCACGGAAGGAAAGGCTCACCCTGTGGTCAGGAAATTCACTCCTGACCCCACCAAGCTCCCCCACCAGGTGTTCCTCACCCCCCCACCCCAATAGCCCTCGGCCCCAGGGCTGCATGACGGCACAGACAGGAGAGCTGGCACCACTGGGCACCAGACTTGGCCGGGAATGGGTTGGAAAGGGAGGGATGAAGGGTCTGGGTAAGTCCCTGCAGCCGGGGAGGGGTCTGAGTGGCACAGCCCAACCCTCCCAGTGCATGGCACAAGGTGAGTGGCTGAACCAAGAAACGTGGATCTTGCTCAGGTTGTTTTGAGCTCTTGGTTTAGAGTTGTGTGTCCCAAGGAAGGGGAACTGTGCACCACCAGCTCAGGACGCGCAGCACTTCAGACCCTTTTCCTTCCTTGTGATCTTAGTGAGGGCATGAACACACAAACTCCTGTGATGAGCCTCACCAGCCCCTGCATTACGGCTGTGCCCCACTGTCAGGGGGACACCCAAAGCCCTACATCCCCTTAATGCCCTGTGGGATCACAAAAACAGACTGGAGAGGGGCATGAGTCATAGAATCCAACAATGGTTTGGGTTGGAAGGGTCCTTAAAGCTCATCCAGTGCTCCTAGCTCCCACGCTTCCATGCTGAAGGAGCCTCTCCCACCCTGCCTTGGGCTCCAGCGCTCGAATCATTTTGGTGGCTCCCAAATGGCCCTGCTTTTGTTGCAGTGAGGAGCCCAAAACCGAGCACAGTGCTCCAGCTGTGGACCCGTAAGTGCCGAATTGAGGGCATCCTCTTGTCCTGCTGACTACAACCTTAACAGTAAAACCAGTCAGCCTCCATCACAGCAAGGGTGCACTGGTGACTCGTGTTCAACCTGAGACCCCCCGTGTCCTTTTCTGCAACCTTACTGCACCCAGTGCTCTCGAATTTTGCACAAAGAGCCCCAAAGCTGTGTGCCTGCTCCTCATGATGCCACATAGAAAAGCTATTTTAGAAATGCCTTAGCATTGCAAAAAAAAAAAAAAAGGTATTGAACTCACTGCTCCAAGCAGGAAATTTGAGTGTCTCAATTACTTGCAGCGCAATCATCCAGAATTCAGAGGCACAGAAAAAAAACCCAAGGGCTGTAATCTAAAAACATCCAAAAATAACTTCTCACAGTGGAGAAGGCACACAGCTGATGGCCAGACCTGGCTGCTTTCCACGGCTATAGGATGGGGCTGTGAGTCACAGCTGTGAATCACTGACTCAACAATGAGCAGCCTTCCCTGCCCTGCTCCCCCTGCCCGGGGTGGGCACACCCAGAACCCCCCCTTGCCACTGCTCCCTACTCATCTACAGCTTTGGATGCTGCTGCAGGGAGCCTGCCTGGAATGGGAGGGCTGGTTATTATGGAAATACTCCAAGGACTTGCTGGTTTTAATACAAATGCTGTTGATTCAATAGAGTGTTTTTCTAAAAACCCATCCCCCATAGGATAGATTTTTTTTTTTCTCTCTGTTCAGTTCTACTCCACACTTCAAAGCTCAGAAAAGAGCTGGCTTTCATTTTCAGGAACGCTTCCAGCGTAGCTAGAACTGGAGAGAAGGAATCAAAGCCACATTTGAGACAAACCCAGGGGTGCAGCATCTTAAGGGGCTCAGGGCGTGGTGGACACGGAGCACAGGACAGGTGCTGGGTCAGGAGAGGCAGGTACATCCTCTGCACGACCTGGAGATGCCTTCAACAAACCTGGCTACATGGAAATCATGGAATAACCAGACAAAAGGCTTTTCTGGCAGCCCTGCCACAGCCCCACAGCATCCACCTGCATCCCGACACCGCCCCATTACCGAGAGCTCCCACAAGCACCCACACCGGGGGGGCACTCGGGTGCTTTGCTCATCAGCTATTTTGCAGCACGCTCAGCCATCAGGTCCCTTTTTATCTTCCACTTCCAGCACGAAATTATTCCACTTCGAGCACAGAATTATTCATTTCCTTGCGGGGTTGCCATGGAGCTCGTCACTATGGCAGCCAAAGGCCTCGCAAACATTTATTTGCACAACCGCCCGATGGATTCCTGAAAAATTGTTTTCCTTGCTCTGCAGCTGGAAACACGAGTCACAGCAGCGCCACAACAAACTGGGAAAGTTTATTCGTGCCAGAGCAGTGCTGTCAGAGCCCCGGGGGATGGAGAGGGCAGCTCAGTGCCCCGAGGGCGAGACCTCGGCACTCTGAGGCGCCTGGCAGGGCTGTGGGCAGTGCTTGGGCTGGGGGTTTTCCCGGGACACCCTCAGCATCCTCTCTCCTATTTGGGGCTTTCTGGCTCCTACGGCAGTGCCCTCTCCCAGCCCGTGGGCCCGGCTGCCCCCAGGCTCCCGCACTCCGGGCAAGGGGGTGTGATTTGGATTTCCTTCTCCTCCCGGCTTCTTCTCCTTTTGCTCCCATTTACACCCCAGCCCCGGATGCTGCTCCCACTTTCCCTGGGGCAGCATCCTGCCCTCCCCTCCCCACCCAGCTCCCAGAGCCAGGGGTATCTTCCAGCCCACTCCTCCAGCCCCATTCCCGAGCAGTCCCTGCTGGCCACAGGCTGCCCCCCTGCCTAAGCCCCTTTGCACCGCTCTTTCCTCTCTCCCAGCTTCCTCCCCATCCCCCCGCTGCCTCCCACACACGGCTCCAGCCGGAGGCAGCAGCAGCAGTAAAATCTCAGCCTGAACATTCCCAGGCTGGCAAAGTGACAAGTGAGAGGGAGCAGATCCGTCCCCGCCGGTGCCGAGCCTCCGCTGTGCTCCAGGCTGTGTAGGGACACAGCCCCGCGCCTGGGGACACAGCCCGGGGCGAGCATCCCTCTGCCCCACTTCCCACGACCACATCCCGCAGCCCACCACCCTCCCCCGGCCTCCGAAAAAAAGGGGATGAGCTCCAGAATTGCCACAATTTCCTGTCCTTCTCCCTTCCCTGACAGAGGATGCTGCCAGCCCTTCCCCCACGTTCCCTCGGCTCCGCACATTCCCGGCCACTTCTGTAATGCAATTACAAGGCCTGGAGGGAGCCTGGATGAAGCCCAGCTCTAAGATCATGACTTTGCAAAGATGGAATTGAAAATGTGAGCAAGGAAGTGTGAGTGGGGGGAAGATTTCCAGCCTCCCGAAGCACCGGAGTGGTTTTACTTCCAGCCCGTGGAGCTGCTGGATTGCTGCTGGGATGCTGCCCTGCTGGATGGAGGCAGAGCAAAAGCCCACAAAGTCTCTAAAAGTGGGGCCAGGGCAGTGTCTCCTGTCCCTGGAACTCTTCTAAATCCTCCTGAAGGAGACACAGCTGAGACCAGTCATTATTTCCCCCGGGCCATCCTGCCACCACCCGTATCCCAGACATGGCAGGAAGGATATTTTGAGAAATTCTTTGGAAAGGTTGTTGTGCCTGTTTTTCAGCTCCAGCTCTGCAGCCGGCCATGGCATGTGCTCAGCTGCGCAGGAAGCAGATGGAGAGAGAAAAATTAAACTAATACACGTAGCACCTGTTAAATTACCTAAAATAGCTTTTCTATACATAAAACTGGTGATGAAACTCCTGATATTCATTCTGGGGGCTCTCCACAATGAGAAGCACATCCCATCACTTGGATGTTTCTTTTTCTCCACAAAAGACTTTACAGCTTTTGTCCCACTTGGCAGAATCTGGAGGGCTCAGACTTCAAGGGCCATGACAAATGCATATAAAGGGATTATTGGCCCAGAATGGTCCATAAGGGAAGGAAATACTCAGTTTAAAAGGGCTACGTGACGTAGAAAGAAGCCCAAATACTGAATCTGCTGAGATTTGGGCTGTTAATAGACAAAAGGGTGGGCCCTGCCAGCAGGAGTGCTCAGAGGTGGCACAGGGGACCAGCTCTGTGGTCTCCTGACTGTGGAAGGGGAGGTGGGATGGGACCAGGACATATCTCTACAAAACCTTCAGCTTCCAATCCCAAGATCAGATCAGCTCCGTAGGAAGAGGGGAAGGGAGAGCAGTTATCCAGGGACAAGTCCTGCTCCCAGCATCAAAACAGCTCCTGCCTGCCCCAGCACCCCAAATCCGCTCCAAAATTGCCCCACAAGGCTGCAGCCCACGCTCAGAGCAAAGCCAGGCTCTGGGCAGCCTCACAGTCCTTTAAAAGCAGTGTTTTCTCTGCAGGGTTTGATAGGAAATTCCAGCAATAAAATCACAGAATTCTTTGGTTGGAAAAGACCTTTGAGATCGTTGAATCCAACCATTAACCCAGCACTGACAATTCCAGCACTGACCCAAGCCCCAGGTGCCACATCTGCACAACTTTTAAATCCCTTCGGGGATAGAGACTCCACCACTGCCCTGGCAGTCTGTTCCAACACTTGACCACCCTTTCTCTGATGAAATTTTCCCTAATATCCAATCTAAACCTCCCCTGGTGCCACTTGAAGCCTTTTCCTCTTTCTGTTACTGGTTCCCATGGAGCAGAGCCCGACCCCTCCCCGGCTGCCCCCTCCTGTCAGGGAGTTGTGCAGAGCCACAAGGTCCCCCCTGAGCCTCCTTTTCTCCAGCCTGAGCCCCTTTCCCAGCTCCCTCAGCCACTCCTGGGGCTCCAGACCCTCCCCCAGCTCTGTTCCTTTCTCTGGACACGCTCCAGCACCTCCAAGCCATGAGGCTCTAATTTATCCTCAATCTTTTCTGTTTCACGACCCACCGGGTCAAACCTGACAGATGAAACAGTCTGACCCTTCCTGGGCTTCTGTGGTTCCCTCCAAGGTGTTTGCTGACCCAAAGCCACACAAACAGGCTGGAGACTGGTGTGGGCTTCATCACTGGACATGAACAACCACCCCAAATACTCCCCCAAAAAGGCAGCTTCTCTCCCAGGCTCCCCAGGACCTGGCAGAAGTTGGTGATTTGAGCTGTACAGCCCCAGAGGATCTGGCAGGGGGAAAACCCCTTCAGAGCAGAGCTCCTTCGCTGGAACAACTCCTCCTGCACTCAGAGATTCACAGCCCACATTAAAGCACAGCAGCTCTCAGTCTTAGGAGAACACTGTCACTTAGATTATGGCTGTTCCCTCGAAGGGATGACCTCAAATAGATTTCCAAAGGCTGCTGTGATTTTTTCAGGCTGCAGGGCTCCACTCACACCTTCCCCAGGCCTTGGGGCGACAGCTGAGAGCAGCTCCACACTCCACATGCTGCAGGAGCTGTGGAGGAATCGCTACATACTCAACACTGAACAGGCAAACAAACACAACCCAGCCAGAAGAAGCAGCAGTTTTAGCCCAAAGTCCGTTACAACTTCATAATTCACCTGCAAAATGTGTGGAACCACAGCTGGCACAGCAAATACCACTGCTGGCTTAACCCTGGGGTGCATTTGGGATGGAACCGTGAGGATTGTCATTATTTCCTAAACTTCCCCCAGCAGCACTTCCCTCTGCTGCTGCTTTTGCTCCTGGCAGTGAGAAGCTGCAGCCTGTCCAGCAGCCCTGCCTGCCCTGTGCCCATCTCCACATTCTCCACAAACGAGCAGAAGGCAAACCCATCAGTGTTGATCTGCACAGCCCCACTGGTGCCCTGGGCGTGTGCTTTGGAGCACTTGCTCCTGGATCCGCTATGACACGACACAAACTCGCAGCGTAAATTCCTGGGCGTTTCCAACGCCCACAGACACCCCTGTGGCTCCTGGCTCTGCAAGGGTTTATTTTTAGGAAGGATGTGGGCAAAACCTGCAGCTGTGGCCAGTTGTCCTTCTGCCCCCACGCTGTGTAAGCCCAGGAATGTCCATGTTTCCCCCTCTCTGCTCCTCTGGCCCCAGCTGCTCTGGGATGTCCCCTCCAGACACACATTTGGGGTCAGTGTCCTGGTACACTGTCGTGCACCCCAAAAACACACCACAAGGTCCCCCCTTGGCAGTACCTGCATGCCTTGAGCCACAAGAACACCCCTGAGAGCTTGAAGGACTATTCTTTATTCCTCTCCCCAGCCCCAAGCACACACAAAGGCAGCCTGTTGATAGCCCTGCAAGCCCGGCTCTTGGAGTTCTTGCGTGAAAACAACACAAAGAATGAAAAAAATCCCTCTTTTCCTTCCTGGCTCTCTCCTGCTGCAGCATCCCCACTGTCAGCCCCAAGCCCCTCATGCTGTGGGTGGGGGGATGATGGCTGGGGTCAGACAGAGCAGCTGGGACGCTGTTTGATGAACAAGTGAAGTGAAGTGAACATCACTATTGGCTGTGCTCAGCCTGGGAGGAGAAGCCTGGCTAGCAACAGCTTTGGGAAGCATTAACAAAGAGGGATTTAGGATTGGAGAAAACAAATGCAAGGGGGGTGTGAAATGGCAACTCTGCATCTTCTCCCCGCGCTTTGCTCCTCCCTCCCCTGGAGTTGCCATGGATTCTCACACTGCTTCCCACCTCCTTGTGAGTCCCCTGCCGCTGTCTCTGGGATGTCTCCTGCCCAGGGTCTCCTCCCAGCCTGTCCACACAGCCCAAAACTGTCCTTACTCCTGCCCCAAGATGCTCAGGACATACTGGTTCTTCCCAGCCCGGCCTGTCTCACCCTCCCGTGCCCACCTGTGAGCAACACAGAGCCCTCTCCATCCTCCAGGAAGGAAATCCTGACTTCAGCCCGGTGTTTTCCTGAACAAATCATCCCACAGACACCAAAACAAAGAGCAGCCAGGGTCAGGCAGCACCACGAACACGCAGGGCACAACAATGAAAACAAACCAAAGCAAAGATGGGTCCTTTGTACCAGCCCCAGTCCCTGTGTTCTCCTCCCATACACCACCAGCCTCCTCCCACAGGGAAACCCCACATTGATGATCCCACTGGGATATCCTGCAATGCTGCTGGACCATTCACTTACTCCACTTTGGCCAATTCATCACTGTAATCTCCGCTACAGCCACTGATCTGATTTGTCTGGGAATGGCATCTGCTGCTCGGAATCAGTCTGGATTCATTTACATTTGCCCAGCGACAGCACGGGTGATTGGTTTTTTTAAGAAAAACAAACCACAACCATCATTAAATTAATCATCTTATCCTCCTATTTCTCCCAAACGAGATTAATTTTGAATTGTTTTGCTCAGGTCTGCCTCGCTACTACATTTTCAGAGCATATTGTCTGAGCTCTTATCTCCTGAGCATGTGCACCAGAGCTCTCCCGTGTTTCGGAACAAAGAGCACATTCCCTTTGTTGTCCCCGAGCACGAGATCAAGAGCTGCTCCCTGCCTCACTGAGCTTCCCCTGATCTGCCTGGCTCCAGGTGCCCAGAGACGTGTGGGATTTGTTGTGATGGGCAGGACTATGCGGGGAAAAGACAGAATTGTTTCTTCCCCAGCTCCCATGGAGACAGCAAGGGAGAAACCCCAACATGGGTTTGAGCTTGTTTCAGGCTTAGGGTCAGTGCCAGGCTCCCTCCAGGATCCATCCAAACCCCTGGCCCAAGCTGCCGTGCCTTTGTTGTTATTTAATTTGGGTCAAATCGAGTTAAGAGCCCATCCCTTTTTTTTTTTTTTTGATTTTCAGCTAAAAGGTGGCTGTGCTCCCCAAGCACCAAGCAGAACCCTGCAGAGCCTCACCTGGCAGCAGGAGACACATCTGTACAGGGTGTACCATCAGAGAGAGAACAGTGAGCTGGGCTCAGGCAGCTGCACTTGCCCCCTCTTTAATACCTGTACTACCAAGCAGTGCCCAGGGAATTCACACACCAGGCATCAAAACGCCGGGAAGAGCACGGGAACAGCACAATGGGGAGCGGGCTGCTTTCCAGGATCTGCCTGTTTGATCACCAGGGAGATGTCAGGGCTGGGCACTGAACGTATGAGAGCACTTTCTATTTCCATCCTGTAATACTGTCACATAGGTCTGGAATAAAAACATCCCCCTTCATTTAACTTCAAACAGCATGAAAGGAACAAGGGGGGAAAGAAAATCTGCAAGAGCCGTTTTGTTGCAAATGTGGACACAGGCAAGTGGGGAAAACCGGCAGGAATTAAAATCCACTGAGTTTTTTCAGTTATTTCAGCAGCAGTCTGTGCTTGGGCAAAGTCTCTTTCCAAAGCCAGGGTTCAGCCCAGGATATGGGAACCCCTGTCACAACATGGGGCTCTGAGCAACCTGGTCCAGGGAAAGGTGCCCCTGCCCATGGCAGGGGGTGGAAAAAGCTGAGCTTTAAGGTCCCTTCCGACCCAAACCATTCTGTGATTCAAGAGCAGCTGTTCCAGGGACTGTCCTGAGCACCCAGGTCACAGCTCCTCAGCAGTGACATCGTGGCTCATGCACCAGAACTGACATGTCACACTAGTTCAGCTCCCCACAAACAGTCTGAGGCTGCCTTTCCTCTTGCCCTCTCTCTTCCCACGCCACGAGCTGCTGCTGTCTCTTAGGCACTGGGAAGGGGATGGAGCTGGTGAAGAGATCCAGGCAGAGGCTGGGAGCTGGGGTGAGTGTCACTGTCCCATGACCTGAGAAAAGGTCCCTGTCACTGAACTAAGGGGGTCTGGACTGCATCAGCTCTGTGCCTTGAAGAGCCCCAGCATGATGCTAGAAGAGGCAGCAGTAGAGCTTGCTCTGATGGGGCTCATTTACTGCCTTCTCACAGCAAAACAATTACAGCAGCTGTGGTGCACTTCTGCATTAACAGGGCTTTGTTAATTGTCATTTGAACTAGAGCGGAAATGCTTAGAAAGACTTTCCTTGATTAAAATATTGTCAGTGATGGGGAATTCAGCAGACCTCTGAGGAAACTATTCCAGCTATCGCTTTGTTTTAAAGTCCAAGGCCAGTCTCTACCATGAACGCTTTATCTAATTACATCAAACCCTCACTCCATTTTAGCTTTATCAGCTGGAAGAGCCTAATAGCAAAGTTTATTCACTTCAATACGTTGGCTATAGCAGTCTCTTAATTTTCTGATAAGACAAATTATTGAGCCAGACCCAGGGAGAGACTCAGGCACAAGCAGCTGCTGCAGATGTTTAACTGCAAGCTCTGACACCAAAATCCAGCACCCAGTACTCCCATGTCACCATTTTAACCTTCACAGCAGCTGCCCAAGTGGGCACCAGCAATGACAGAGCACAGACACAGGGCCTGACCCAGACAGATGAGGAAGCACAACACTCAAATTTACTCCTGATTGCTCCAAGGGTATAATCCTCAGGTATTCCCCAAAAGCTACAATCTTTTCACATATAAATTATCCTGGAGCCAGTCTCGGCATACACAATAACCTCTGGTTGGGGTACTCACAGAGAAAGGTGGAATTCAGTTAAAGTTCTTTCTTTCAAGGGAGTTCACCCTCTGAAGGGGATCCCTGTCCCTGCTCATGAACCAGGAGGGAGAATGTGACAGGCAAAGAACAACATTTTGTTGTCAGTGGTCTCTCACTGTGGACCAAGACAAGCAAACCTTGGTGGGCCCAAGGCAGGAGAGCACCAGTCAGGAGCAGGGTACTTGCTTGGGAGGTCTCTGCTCTGCTGCTGGGGCCTCTTTTCTGATCTCACACACACCTCACAGCGAGGTGGTGGGATCTCCCTCACTGGGGATGTTCCAGAACTGCTGGGATACAATCCTGTGCTGTGTGCCCTGGGATGACCCTGCTGAGCAGGGAGGTGGAACTGAGTGAAGCTCTGTGGGCCCCTCCATCCTGAGCCATTCTGTGGCTCTGTGAGCACACCTCAGCAGCACAGAGCTCCAGGTTCCATGACTGGCAAAGGGAGTGATTTCCAGTGGCCTCCATGAAAGGAGAGGAATTAAGATTTTTGACTCAGGAAGGAATTTACATGCTCAAAATCTGCTTCAGCAAAGACACCTTTCTCTGTGAAACCCATTGTCCAGTCCTTTAACCATCTCACAACTTCACCTGGAGTTCCTCCAAGTTCCTGAGGTGCAGACACCAAACCCAGCCACACCACTGCCAACAGCAGCTGTCACACCCCCACCAAACACAGCTGACACAGGAGCAGCCCTGTTTCTGACTCCATCAATGACAGGGACACCCGTTCTAAGAGCTGCCACTCACGGACTCCCCAGCACTGAAAGTGGCACACACAGGTAAGAAACCTTCATCCCACAGATAAATGAAGAAAGAGTCACTTACCCACTTGTTCCAGGTCTCTGGGTCTGAGAGAAGCGCCAATCTGTGTTAGGCTGAGCTTGCTGCAAAGAAAAAGAAGAGTTTTAATACCTCCATTCTTGCCTTTGGAAATGAAAGAGAACTGATCCTGGATTATTTCAGTCTGGAATATCAGCATGTTCTGTCCAAGTGAAGCAAATCAATTAGAACAAAGAGAAAGCTCCCCCTCCCCCTTTCTTGAGTATTTCTGAAGCAGCATGAATACCAAAAAGCGTGACAAAAACTGTTCAGAGAATAATCTTCCAAAGCAGCTCAGGAAACCAGGCTGTGAAAGAAATGAAGCATGAAATAAACTGATAAGGGCATGAATCCAGCAGGAGCAGTGGTACCACAGTAATGAGCTTGGAGGAAGAAGGGGGGTGTGAGGGGGTGGCAGAGTTAATTGATACTGAGAAAGATGCTTTTAATACTCTAAGGTAAAATGGTAACAGACCTTCCTAATCTCTCCTTCTTCTGTCCTTAAAAAGGCCTCCCTGAGATCTTGTTTTCAGGCATTGTATTTGACTTTTCCTAGCTGCTGTGGCCTTGGAGCACCACAATATTTTTCTGTCCACAGAGAGAAGAATAAACTTCCGATAGCAAGAGGAAAAAGCATTATTTGTTTAGGAGACACAATAACCTTCAGACACAGCAGCACACTTTGTAACCTCATTAATAAGCCCCCGTATCGCTCTCTGCCCGTGTTATTTTACCACCAGACAATGAACATTCTGTAAATAAGGAAGGACATGGAGCAAGCTTGTATATTCCTGTTTGAATCACGCTTTTGTGGAAAGCACTAAATAGCACAACTGTTTCTGTCGGGAAAACGCACACTTCCGAAAATCATAATCATCTTAATTAACTCCAGGGTGATGACATACTACCTGGAAAGGACAACACTTCCCTCAGCTATTTTAGGAATGAGCAGTTCATAGCCCGTACATAGTGGAACACCACTTTTATAGGATTATTCTGCTTGTACATGCAATTGCTAAGGAAAAGTGAAGACGAGTAGAGCTGACCTAGATTTTTATTTAGTAGATGTGTTCTCACTAATTTCTCTGCAGCTTTGATGATACTCATGAAAGAAGATATTAGAATAAATTACTCCCCTAAAATAGATGCCCCACTGGTCCCCATGCTGCATGCAAATGAAGCTGTTTAAAGACTTGCCCTCCAGATTTCAGATACGCGTTTTTGCACACGCTGACACACAATACTGCACTAGATAAGCCCTTCCCAATATTTTGAATAGCCCTTCCATATTCTGAATTCCTGTTGTAATTACCATTTTCAAATTTAGGGCAGGCATTTGTGACACAAAATTGCTTTGCTTTTTATAGCCTGAAGTTCTAAAAGCTCCAGCTAAACACAGTCACCTACATCTATATTTAGGCATCTGAGTACAAACAGCTCAAGTTTTCAAAGCTTGCCACTCCTCAGCCTCTGCAAGCCCAAGGGCACGTAAGGTCACCACGATCTTTGTGAATAATGTCACTACTAACATTTCAGTATTTTAGTGCTGAATACCGAATTCAGCTCCTCGCTCAAGCTGGAAAACGATCCCTTGCTGAGGCACAGTCAGTAATTAATAACACCTGGGGCTTAAGAAATGAGAAATTTCTACAGTGCACCTCTAAAACTGAGAAAAAGAAACACAGGCAGACTTTGCTTTCAGATAACCTCCTCCTCGCCACAGTTCATACGCCATGCAGGAAAAAGGGGTTAAACAGAACCAAGAAGTTAAACCCCCAAAAAATCTGTTCCCAACCACGCTAAGAATCACTTTAAAAAGAAACAAATACGAGCGGGGCCAAGGGGAAACTCTCCACTGCTACAAACACAGAGTCTTTGATCCCATAGTGCTGCTCACCCCTTCCCCCACCTCCACCAAGCCGAGCCAAAACTTTCACCTGCCACCTCCCAGGAGATGACAGTGACACGTGTTCCCTGAGGCCACCGTCTCAGGTGGAAGGACAGAGAGAGAACAGCCAACTGGCCTGGATATGCCAAACTGTTGCACTTAGCAGAGAGGACAGTAAGAAGCAGCCATCTCTTACCCCATCGCAGGGACTCGCTAAGGTGCTGGTCACCTGCTCATAGGCAGCCACGGTCTCCGCAGTGCTAGAATGGCTGAAGGGCTTTACAAAGAGGAAATCGCTCTGGTCAGACATGGGTGAGAAACAAGAGGTGTAATTCTGTGCCTGGGAGGTCAAGCCCGCTCCTCCCACGTCCAGGTACTTGATGAAGCCATCTGGCTTCATCTGCCCTCGGAAATGGGAGGCGGGCTTGCGGCCAGTCCCTCGGCAGCAACCCGCGAAGGTCCAGCTGGCACCGCCAGCTCTGAGACACCGGGCAGCCGCCAGCCCAAACATCACGCAGGACACAAGGGAGATGGACACCAAGGAGATGATGAGGTAAAGCGTTAGGTTGGTATCCTCGGGAGAAGACTGGGGGAGGTCCAAGGACTTGGAGAAGTCCTGCACGCTGTTTTCCTCCGGAGAAATGACTATTACCACAGAGGCCGAGAGGGACGGTGTGCCATTGTCCCTCACTTCGACCACCAGCCTGTGGGAATCTTCTGACTCCCTGAGAGCCTGTGCAACCCTAATCTCTCCAGAGCGGCGTTCCACTTGGAAAGGCAAAGCCTCAGCAGACTCCTGCAGCTGGTAGGACAGCCAGGCATTATGGCCACTGTCAGCATCAACTGCTACAATTTTGGTTACCAGATAGCCAGGCTCTGCCAAGGCCGGGATGGCTTGGTGGAAGGCAGAGCCCTTGGGGACAGATGGGTAGACAATGTTGGGAGCATTGTCATTCTCGTCCAGGACAAACACATGGACCACAGCAGTGCTACTCAGAGCAGGAGACCCAGCATCCTTCACCTCCACAGGCACCTGGAACACCTTGTCCTGCTCGTAATCCAGAGCTCGCACGGTGTAGATGGTGCCATTGTCCTGGTCTATTCGGAAGTAGGTTGAGATGGGTACATCCTGCACCCCATTGTCCAGGATGGAGTAAGACAGCTTGGCATTGCTACCCTCATCGGGATCTGACGCTGACACTGAAAAGACAGAAGTTCCAGGAAGGGAGTTTTCCTGAATGTGAGCTGTATCAAAAGGGCTGGAGAAATTCGGTGCGTTGTCATTCACGTCAGCAATGCGGAGATAAAAAGTTTTTTGTGTGGCCCTCTGGGGGGACCCTGAATCCACAGCCCTCACTGTGATGTTGTATCCACTGGCCTTCTCCCGATCAAGGGGACCACTGGTGACCAGCGAGAAATGCTCTTTGAAAGATGACACTAGTTTAAACGGGAGCTCTTTTGCTATCTGTAGACGGACCTGCCCGTTGTCACCGGAATCGCTGTCCTTCACTCCAATGAGGGCAATCACGGTGCCTGGGGCTGCATCCTCCTGCACTGGGCTGGAGACAGAGGTCAGCACGATCTCTGGGCTGTTGTCATTGATATCAATTAATTCCACTCGCAGGTGACAGTGGCCTTCCATGGCTGGGGACCCCTTGTCTCTGGCTCGAACTGCAATCTCGTAAGCACTGGACTCCTCATAATCCAGAGGGGCTTTGGTTCTGATCTCCCCTGTCCGGGCATCTAAGGAGAACAGCTTGGTGAATTTACCAGGTGCATTATTGCTAGTTTTGAAAGAATATTCCACGTCCCCGTTGGGACCTTCATCCAAGTCGGTGACATTCAGCTTGGTGACCAGAGTGCCCACTGGCACATTCTCCTCCAGAAGTACCTTGGATATGGGTGGGTCACAGACAGGAGGGTTGTCATTGGCATCCAGAACATGGATGGTAACCTTGGCAGTGCCAGATCTCACGGGATTCCCTCCATCCAGGACTGTCAGGGTTAGATGATGAACAGGCACTTTCTCTCTATCCAGCGCTTTTTCAAGTACGATCTCGGGCATTTTAACACCATCTCCTCTCACGTTGATGCTCAGGGCAAAATGCTTGCTGGGGCTGAGCTCATAGGTGGAGATGGAGTTGGAGCCCATATCCGGGTCTTCTGCTACCTCCAAGGGCAGCCGAGTCCCAGGGTTGGCTACCTCAGTGATCTCCAACACCACCTCCGGCTTGGGGAACTGGGGCGCGTTGTCGTTCACATCGAGGACGTCCACCTCAACACGGTGGAGCTGGAGGGGATTCTCCATGACGAGTTGGAGGTGCAGAGAGCACGTGGGGCTCTGCCCACACAGTGCCTCCCGGTCCAGCCTGCTGTCCAGGAGCAGCACACCTGCCGCCAGGTCCACCTGGAAGTGCCGCTGGCCACCCTCGCTCACCAGGCGCAGGTTGCGGGCGGCCAGGCTCCGCACCTCCACCCCTAAGTCCTTGGCCAGGTCGCCCACAGAGAAGCCCGGCTCGCGATCCTCGGGCACGGAGTAGTGGAGCTGGGCGCAGCTGGGAGCCGGCAGGCAGGAGAGGGCTGCGAGCAGCAGCGAGATCTGCCATGGCAAACTCTGTCCCGCGAGCATCCCGTGCCGGGTGTGCGAGCGGAGCAGCGCGGAGAGGAGCAGCGGCGGCTCCGCGCAGCCTCCCCCTCCTCCCCGCCCCCGCAGCCGGCCCCGGCAGCCGGAACCCCCGAGCCCCGGGGGGGTCCGAGCGGGTTGTGCAGGGAGGAAGCCGCCGCCGGAGCCGCCGGAGCCGGACAGGGAGGGATGGAGGAGGCGGGGGAGGGGGCGAGCGCAGCCCGGCCGGCTGAACCGCTTCTCGATACGCAAAGACACACAAAGTCGGCGAGCGGAGGGGATGGACCGAGTGACAGTTTTACGTCTCTCCACAGCCCCCTCCTCCTCCTCCTCCTCCTCCTTTTTCTCTCCCTCCTCCTCCCCTTCTCCATCTCACCGCCTTCCCCAAAATACGCACGGCGTAGCCCCCCCCCTTCCCCCGCTGCCGCCACTCCGCCCCCGCAGCGCCGGGAGGGCGCCGGGGACTCCCGGCAGCGGGAACCCCGCTCCGCCCCGCCCCGCCCGGCTGCTGGCACCGGGCACCGGCGGACACCCCCTCCCCAAAGCCGGTCGGATCGGTGCCGAGCCCCGCGAACACCGGGGTTGTGTTCAGGCTGCAGACCACACTCCCGAGCTCACCTCGCTGCACAGGGTGGGATCCGCGGAGGGTTTCACAAACATGAACTCGCTGATATCCGAGACTGGCGAAAAGCAGGAGCGGTAACGCGGGGCGGGGGGTGCCGTTGCTGTCACCTGCACGCCCATCACAGTGTCCCCTTGCTTAGGCTCATAGTGCAAGTGCCCAAAGATGTGGCTGGGAGGAGGCTGAAGCGTGTTCACGCTCTCCACGCAGCAGCCCTGGTTGGCAGGTGCAGAGCCCCGCCGGAGGCACCGAATGCCCAGCGCTGCCAATCCCACCAGCGAGACGGTGGAGATGAGCACTAGGGATACAATCAGATAAAGGGTAATAGTGGGCAGGCCCCCAACATCAGCGGCCCGAGCCTCGGAGCCCTGCAGGGCCTCCGGACCCTTCTCCTCCACCAGCACCACCAGTGTGACGGCTGTGGAGAGTGGGGGCTCCCCGGCATCCCGGACCACCACCAGCAGTTCGTGCGCAGAGGCGTCCGTCTCCTGCAGAGCCCGCATGATCCGGACCTCCCCAGAACGCAGGGCCACGCTGAAAAGCCCCAGGTCTGTGGCTTCCACGAGGTGGTAGGATAGCCAGGCATTGCGCCCCGAGTCCGCATCTATTGCCACCACCTTGGTGATGAGGGCAGGAGGGACGATGGAGGGGGAGATTCGGAACTGAGTCGCAGAGTCCTCCCCAGCCCTGGGGAAATGCACCCGTGGGGCGTTGTCGTTCTGGTCCACTACAAAAACATGAACCAGGGTTCTGTTCCTCAGGGCCGGGGAGCCACCATCAGAGACCTCCACATGGAACTGGAGATAGGTGGTTTGCTCATAGTCAAAAGGGAATTTGGCAGTGACCTGCCCATTCGTGGGATGTATCGAGAGGTAGCGAGTGGGATCCAGGCCTGGATCTGTCCCACCAGCTCGCAGGATGGAGTAGGACAGGCGGGAATTCTGCTCCGAGTCGGGGTCGGCAGCAGAGACTGTAACCAGCACACTGCCCACTGGATTGTTTTCTGCCACCAGCACTTCATAGGACGCTTGCTCAAACTGGGGAGCGTTGTCATTGACATCTATCACGGTGATTGGCAAGATGGTGTGGCGGGAGAGCGGGGGATGGCCCAGGTCCGAGGCAGAGACGGTGACATTGTAGTAGGCAACATGCTCCCGGTCCAAACGGGTGCTGGTGAGCAGCGAGTACTGGTGCTCGTAGTCCTTTCGCAGCTGGAAGGGAAGATCTGGAGACACGTGACACAGGACCTTGCCCTGCTCGCCAGAGTCCCTGTCTCTGACGTGTATCACAGCCACCACGGTGCCCGGCAGCGCGTCCTCGCTCAGGGTGCTTGAGAAGGAAGTAAGAATGACCTCAGGCGCGTTGTCATTGACATCGGTGATTTCCACCACCACGCTGCAGTGCTCCTCCATCGTGGGCGACCCCATGTCCTTGGCCTCCACTTCGATCTCATACACTGTCGCCTCCTCAAAGTCCAGGTTGCCCTGGACACGAATCTCCCCAGTTTGCTCGTCGATGGCAAAGATCTGGCGTAAGGCAGCTGAGTTGTGGCTACTGAGGGAGTAGCGGATGTCTCCGTTGGGTCCTTCGTCCACATCGGTGGCATTTAACTTCACCACGAGGGTGCCCAGTGGTGAGTTCTCCACCAAGCGTGCTCCGTATGATGGTCTGTCAAAGACCGGGTGGTTATCATTGGCATCCAGGACCTGAATAGTGATGTGTATCTTGCTGGACTGTGGGGGAGAGCCCCCATCTTCAGCAGTCAGGACCAGGTAGTGGAAAGCTCTGAATTCCCGGTCCAGGGCCCGCTCCAGCACCAGCTCAGGGAACTTCCCACCATCAGTGCGGGCCTTCACGTTGAGGTTGAAGTTGTCATTGGCACTCAGGTGATAGGTCTGCAAGGTGTTGGTGCCCACGTCGGGGTCCTGGGCTGGCTGGATGGGGAAGCGGGCACCCAGAGACGCCAGCTCGTAGATGCGCAAGGAAACCTCATCACTGGGGAACTCCGGGGGGTTGTCATTGATATCCAGGATCTCCACCTCAATACGGTAAAACTCCACTGGGTTCTCGATGGCAAGTTTCAAGTGGAGGAAGCAGCGTGGGTTCTGCCCGCAGAGCTGCTCCCGGTCTATCCTCTCGCTGACCATAATAACACCGGTGTTCACATTGACGGAGAAGTACTGGGAATCCGAATCGGACAGTACCTGCAGATTAGCTGCCGCCAGCTTTGCCACATCGGTGCCCAGGTCCTTCGCGATATTGCCCACAAAGGCACCCCGTGTGAGCTCCTCCGGGATGCTGTACCGGATCTGAGCAGATGAGCTGTGCAAGAACAAACAGAAGGAGACGACACGCGGCAGCCCCAGGGACCGGCGCGCCTGCCCTGCCCTCGGCATCCTTGCCGGGTGGCCGGCCGGGGAGCGATGCCCTCGGCGCCGGGGGCCGCGCTCAGCGCTCGCCGCTCCCATTCATTGTTTGGGGCGGACGCGGCTCGACGGGGCGGGGGGAGC
>VZRV01008505.1:0-12706 GCA_013398115.1 Falcunculus frontatus | reverse complement strand
CCGTCGGAACGCCCGGCACCGCCGGAGCCCGCCCCGGGCCGCTCACCTGGCCGCGGTCCCGCAGCGTGCCGGCGGCGGACAGGAA
The DNA here is from genome assembly GCA_013398115.1 of Falcunculus frontatus. NCBI lineage: Eukaryota > Metazoa > Chordata > Aves > Passeriformes > Falcunculus > Falcunculus frontatus. The sequence goes on along the minus strand of VZRV01008505.1, from coordinate 12,621 downwards.
AACCCCGCTTTCCCTCGGCAGGGTGGCGGGGGTTGGGCAGGGCCGCAGGAAGGTGAAGTCGCTCCGCTCGGAGCCCGGGGAGAAGCAGGTGCTGTAGTGCTGGGACGGGGAGTCGGTGGGTCGCAGCGTGACCTCCATGTACTTAAGGGTGCCGTCGGAGCTGAGCTGGAGCTTGGGGCTGGAGTGCTTGCAGAAGTCCCGGGAGGGCGACTCGCTGAGCCAGCAGCAGCAGTAGGGTGAGACGGCGGCGCGGCCCCTGCGCCGGAGGCACCGGGCGGCCAGAAGGGTGACGGTGGCCAGTGCCACCGTGCTGACTGCTGCCAGCGCGATGATCAGGTAGAAGGTCAGGTCCGGCTTCTCCTTGGCACCAGCCAGGAAATCCTGAGGCTTGAAGCTCTCCTCCAAGGCTGCCTCCTCCAGGGCCACAGTGATGGTGGCAGTGGTGGAGAGCGGAGGGTCACCGTTGTCCGTCACCTGGACAACGAGCTGCTGCAGTGCCATATCGCTGTCCTGGAAGGCACGCGCCGTCCGCACCTCCCCGGTGTACAGCGACACATGGAACAAGGAGGGGTCGGTGGACTGCGGCAACAGTCGGTACGAGAGCCAGGCATTGTGCCCAGCATCCGCATCCACTGCTGTCACCTTGGCCACCAGGTAGCCCGGTGGGGCAGACAGCGGGACCCTCTGGGGTTCCGGCACATCGCTGTCACTGGCAGGGTGCAGGATGGTGGGGGGATGGTCATTCTGGTCCAGCACAAAGATATAGACGGTAACATTGGCATAGAGAGGGGGGGACCCCGAATCCCTCACGACCACAGACACGGGCAGAACCTGCAGCAGCTCAAAGTCAAAGGTGCGCTGAGCATAGAGATTGCCATTGTCAGGGTTGATGTGGACGAAGGAAGAGATGGGGGCATCCTGCACTTGGCCGCTCTCTATGGAGTAAACAAGCCGGGAATTAACCCCGTCGTCAGGATCTGAGGCAGAGACGGTGCACAGCAGGGAGCCAGGCGGGTTGTTCTCCTGGAGAAAGGCATCGTAGGAGGGCTGCGAGAAGCGTGGGGGGTTGTCATTCACATCAGATATATTGAGGAGCAGCGTGAGTGTGGTGGTGAGGGCAGGAGAGCCACCATCCTGGGCGATCAGCTCCACTGCATAATGTGAGGTAGACTCTCGGTCCAGGCTCTTCTGGGTGACCAGGGAGAAGTGGTTCTGAAGGGACCTGATGGCAAAAGGCACATCGGGGGAGATCTCCAGGCTCACATCCCCATTGGCCCCTGAGTCTCGGTCCCGTACATTGAAGAGCCCCACGACAGTCTCTGGTGGGGTGTCTTCTGGCACCGGATTCAACAGGGAGGTGAGCAGCACCTCCGGGGGGTTGTCATTGGCATCCTCCACTTGCACCTGCAGCACACAATTGCCCTCCATCTCTGGGACCCCTCCGTCGTGGGCCCGCACATAGATCTCATAGAAACGGGATTCCTCAAAGTCCAGGGCCCCACTCACCCGGACCTCGCCAGTGTGGGGATCCAGGGCAAAGAGCCTCCGCACTGAGTCGGAGGTGTGAACCCCGAAGGAGTACTGTGTCTCCCCATTGGGACCCTCATCGGGGTCAGACGCGTTGACCCGGAGGAGCACAGCCCCCACAGGTGTGTTTTCCGGGACTTTCACCTTGTATGTGGTGCGGTCAAAGGTGGGTGCGTTGTCATTGACATCCAGGACCTGGACTGTTATCTGTGCCGTGCCCGAGCGAGCTGGGCTTCCCCCATCCACGGCCGTCAGCACCAGCTGCACTTCTGGCTGCTCTTCCCGGTCCAGGGCACGCTCCAGCACCAGCTCCGGGAAGAGTTTGCCATCCGGCTGCTGCTTGACGTCCAGGGAGAAGTAAGAGTTCGGGCTCAGCCAGTAGGAGCTCACAGCATTAGTGCCCACATCGGGGTCCTGCGCGCTCTCCAGGGGGAAGCGCGCAGCCACCGTGGCAGACTCGGCGATGCGCAGGGTGCGGTGGGCATTGGGGAAGCTCGGGGAGTTGTCGTTCAGATCCAGGATCTCCACTTCCAGGCGGAAGAGCTGCAGGGGGTTCTCTGTCACCACCTGCACCGAGAGCACGCAGCTGGCAGCTGCTCCGCACAGACGCTCGCGGTCCAGCCGCTGGCTCACCACCAGCGTGCCGCTGTCCAGGCGCACGGCGAAGTAGCGCAAGCTCTCCTCTGAGCCCAGGCGCAGCCTGCGACCTGGCAGCTCCTCCACCTTCAAGCCCAGGTCCCGGGCCACGTTCCCCACCACGGTTCCCAACTCTGACTCCTCAACCACCGAGTAGTGGATCTGCCCGGAGACCCAGCCCCAGCCGCAGAGCAAAAACAAACTCAGTACTTGCCATTTCCAGGCGGGTCGCTGGAGGCTGACACTCTCCATGTCCGTGCGCATCCGGCCCGGGACACAGCAGGCACTGAGGAACTGCGAATAAATCCCTGAGTCTCTCTTCCACGGCTTAGAAAACAGCTCCGGGGCTCCGGCAGGCTGCGGCTCCAACTGTCAGCCTCCAAGCAGAGGGGGTGGGCTGGGGGAGGGGAACTGAATCACAGCCCCAGCGCGGAGGTGGGAGGGGGGGGGAAGAAGCAGATTTCCCCCCCTCGCTTCAGATCAGCGCCCAATTGGCCGAGAGCTCCATCCCCTCTCGGCCAGCAGTGGCTCCGGAGGTGCGGGAAGCAGGGGCCCGAGCCGGCAACAGCGGGGCTGCCACCCCCGGCCTCCCCTCTGCCAGCCTGAGTCACTTGCTCCGACAGCTCGCTTTGCGTTCACAGGGAAACTGCACGTCCTGGCAGCCTGGAAGCAAGGTACAAGCCCTCCCTGTGTGCTCCCCCTCCACAATGGTGGCTTCACATCATGCCCACAGACAAAGGGCAGCTGTCATGAACGCAGGCCAAAGGACTTTTCATGCCCGATGAAAAGGTGCTTGTTAGAGCCCCGAGGTGCCAGGGGCTCTTCTCTCACCCCTCTTCTCCCCCTCAGCTACTGCTTTGGCCGCTGCCTGCACCCCATGATTGCCTCTCTGAGTGAGGCATCACTGCCACCAGTACCACCACCGGCCAGGAGGCCTTGCACTGAGACAGGGGCACCCACTGCTGCCAGCCCACCCGTGGGAGTGGGAGGCTGAAGGTGGAAAAGCAAAGGCAGGTGAGCCATTCAAAGCCAAAATACAACTGCTCCCAGTACACAACCGACTGGAAGACACTTCCTCGCCCTGGGGCAAGGAAGGGGTCAGTCTTCACAGTACCCAAATCACTGCAAACACACAGAGCCGGACAATGAGGCCACTAGATCACCACAGGATCACAACACCAGGTCAGGATGTCAGCCTGGGAGGGAAGCCCAACCTGGTCTCCCACCTGGCAGACACACACACTGATATTCTATAGCAGATACAGCTTTGCAGTCAAATAGTCTCCTGAAGGCAGAAGCAGGGGTGGTGTCAGCTTCCCCAGGGGGGAGCAAACAGTAATTTCCTGCTCTCTCTGTCCCAGACGATGTTGGCAAGCTGCAGGCTTTTAGCTCAGTTCACATCCCTGCAGAAGCTTTGGGCACTCACAGAGTCACAGAATGGCCTGGGTTGGAAGGGACCTTACAGATCATCTCGTTCTGACCTCCTGCTGGGGCCAGGGACACCTTCCACTAGACCAGGTTGCTCCAGAGCTCAGTCCAGCCCGGCCCTGAATACTTCCAGGGATAGGGCAGCCACAGCTTCTCTAGGCAACCAGTACCAGTGCCACACCACACTCACAGGGAAGAATTTTTAGACCTATTATGTAATCTAAACCTTCTCTCTGTCAGTTTGAAACCATTCCCTCTTGTCCTGTCACTACATGCTCTTGTAAAAAGTCCCTCTCCGTCTTCTGTCCTTGGTGCACTGAAGGCCACCCTGACCCTCCCCTGGGTGCACACAGACCCTGGGGGCTGGGGTCTGCAGTGGTGTGGCAGGCAGGGGACCCAGCTCCTGCCTGGGATCCTGCCTGTCCCCATCACCTGGGCACCAGAGGGACCTGGGGAATAGGTGAGAGAGGCTGAGGGCACCCATGCCCGGCACGGTGGACAGGGACAGCATCCTGGCAAGAACAGAGACGGTGAAGGTGCTGCAGTCGAGGGTCCTCCCTCCCCTCTGCAGCACCTCCCTGCCTATTCTAAGAGCCGTGAGGCGGGACCACCCTGCTGCCAGTCAGGGAGACACACCGGGAAGAACCTTATGAATGGTGAGAAGACTGCCCGGGTCCCACCTACTGCCGGCTCCGGAGGAGGGGAGAAGGCATTCTTAAAGAGACAATGCAGAAAAACACTGGACAAGGGATTCCCCGGCACACAGAGATCCATCCCTGCTTGCACATACTCATTCCCCCAGGGCTCCTGACGGTGCCACCAGCAGGAAGCTGTCACAGTAACCTTGGCTCTGGAATGTGCTCTGTCCCCATCCCAGGCCTGGCCCTGAACAGTACAGCTGGGTGACAGACCTTTCCTCTGGCAATACAGGGTGCTGCACCCCTGGGAATGGGTTGGGTGCTGCTGCAGGGCCTCAGCAGAAGCCCCCTGCAAAGCCCACACAGCCTGGGAGAATCCACTCAGTGTCCCGAGATGGCTCGGTCACCAAGGAGCTGGAGCAAGGACTTTACACAGGGGATCCTGCTGCTGCTTGGGTCTGTCAAAGCCTGGGACGGGGACAGTGTGACAAGGCAGGAAGGGTATGGCATGTCTGGGATGGAGAAGGAGATGCTCCTTATTCCACAGGGTCGGAGCTCACCCTGTGGAAAGGCACCAAGCCAGACAACCCAGGGATCACAGAGATCCTGCAGGGATCCCTCACAGCAGGACACGCCACCTGCTACAGACAGGGCCAATACCCCTCCTACTGCATCAGTTTTGGGGCCTGGTTGTGCCCTGCAGAGCACAGGTGTAAAGCCTTTGCAGGCTTGATACGGTCTGTTGTAACCACAGAGACTGAAAATCCAGGGCCCAGTGCCAGCCCAGCTGATTTCTCACTGCCAGCACCTTTGCAGTGCAGTACTGGGGAGTAGGAGGGAGTCATGGCTAAGACTCAGGCTCACTGCCCTCCTTTTCCCCCCCTCTCAAATCATTTATTGCCCTCGCCACCAGAAGCATCTTGTCAGGACGTTTTGGTGGAGGGGACATCCCTGTCCCCAGTCATAGCACAGCCCACACAGTGCAGGGGAACACTTGCTCCTGCAGCTGCTGCAGCCATTCTCACCTGCCACAAATCAGAAGTGCTGAGTCTGAGCAGTGACGGAAGCATGGGGGGAAAAAAATGCATAAAATAATTCTGAGAGGTTTCTGCCTCCGTCTGTGATTTGGCCACACTGAGCAGGCGGCACACGCAGTCTCACACCCAGGAACAGCTTCCGCTGCACCTCACTTCCTTCTGCTCTGAGGAACCGGTCGCTCCTACCCACTGCCTCCCAGGAAGGACAAATTACCAGCACCAATGACCTTGGAAATCCACCAGATCCACACACCCCCTCCACTGGATCCACTACCTGGCCTCACCTCTGAAGACTGAAGCATTCCTGTAATTGAAAGCTTTCAAATTAAGCAGCACAATTCCCATCGGGGGAGAAGCACAGAAGCTGCTGCCATGCGCAAACGCCTTCCAGCCTGCAGTTTGTTCCATCAGGACATCAGACATCACCCAGAGACAGCATATTACAAATCATGCAGAGCTTCTAATAGGGTTTTTGAACAACATCTGAGTGGAGGACTCACCACCCTGCTCAGTGCCAAAGTCCAGCTCAGCGGAGCCCTGCAAGCAACTGGGGCAGTCTGCAATCCCACCCCCTCCCCCAAAGAGAACATCATCACAGAACTTCCATGGAAACAAAACCAGAACCATTCAGGAATCAAAACACGAGAAGCGGTATAGATGGAAGGGACTGCTCTGTGACCACGGTCTCAAACAGAGGAACCAGCATCATCCTTCAGCTTTGCGTGCTGCACTGTGAGAGGTGACACGCCGATCCCCAGCTCCCAGCCCCATCTGCAGCACCACCTCTCCAGCCCCCACCAAGTCACGACGCACAGAGATTATGTTCCCCTGCAGTGCAAGTGCTCCCCTTGGCTCTCCTTTTGCGAAGGGAAGGAAATACCATTAACAACAAACTTTGTGCCAAGGATTAACAAGTGGTTTCAAGCTGACCTCAGCCTCCACCAGTTACTCATGCAAGGCGTACCCAAAACTGCATCCAAAAGACGTCTGTTTGCCAACATGAACAAACTGACTCACTTGATCCTGCTCACCACAGTGCAAAAGTCATCAACCCTCAGGATGGCTCATTTGACTCCAAAGAACACCTGTTCAGCTGTAGCTGAACTCTTTAGGGGCATGGCACGACTGGATATCCCTCCCAACCCCGACACGCAACCACACGCGTACGACACAAATGAAACCGTGGCTCTGCCCAGTGCTGGGACATGCCAAGGAAGGAGCTACGTTACCTCGGCAGGCGTGGGGAGCCGGCTGGCAGTGCCCACAATCTGGTGGTACAGCCCTGGCTCACCATTCCTTATGGTGCCTTGGCGGCTCCCCAGGGGGCTGGAAGTGAAGGGCTTTTTACACAGGAGATCGCTCTGGCGAGAGTCCGTGGTGAGATAGACCTGGTGGTAGAAGCTGGGTGGCGTGAAGCCACCCCGCACGGCATCAATGTGGTGGAAGGGCCCTGGTGTCCTGTACGTGGTACTCCTGGAGCTGTTGTACAGCTCCTTCGACTGCCTCCACTTGTAGCACTTGAAGATGCCCACGGACAACATGGTGATGAAGAAGGCTGCTGACACCAAAATCACAGCCAGGATGAGATAGAAAGTCACGTGTCTCCTGGGATCATTGGCAGGCGCCACATCAGTGAGGTCAGTGAGCACCTCCTTGACCATCTCAGCCACAGAGATGGAGATAGTGGCACTGGTGGACAGCACAGGTTCCCCGTGGTCTTTCAGCAGGATGACTAAGGTGTGCTCGGGAGCGTCATCCTCACGGAGCTGGCGGGCTGTGAAGATCTCCCCACTGTGCAGCCCGACCGAGAAGAGGCTGGGGTCAGTGGCCTGCAACAGGGTATAGGAGATCCAGGCATTGTACCCTGCGTCCGCATCCACCGCCACCACCTTGGTGACCATGTGCCCGGCAGGAGTGCCTGGTGCCACCACATCAGTGTAGGTGGTGGTGGTGGTGTTGGGGTGAGGGTACAGCACCATTGGGGCATTGTCATTGAGGTCAGTGACAAACACACTGACTGAGACATTAGTGGCCAGAGGCGAAAAGCCACCGTCCTGGACCTGCACCATCATGCTGAACTCCACCTGGTCCTCATGGTCCAGGGAGGTGAGCAGGTAGAGGGTGCCGTTCTCTCGGTTGATGGAGAAGAGGTGACCAAAAGTGAGGTCACCCTGCAAAAGGGTATAGGAGAGGTGGGCATTGCGCCCGAGGTCCGGATCTGTGGCGCTCACATTAAGGATGGGGATGCCGGGCATGTTGTTCTCCAGAACATAGACATCATAGGAGTCCTGGGACGTCTTGGGCGCGTTGTCATTGACATCTGACACCTGCACCAGGATGTGTTTTACTGCAGACAAGGGTGGTGAGCCCGAGTCCCTGGCTGTGATAGTGATGTTATATTCTGCTGCCTTTTCCCGGTCCAGAGCTCCTTCTGTTTTCAATGTGTAGTAATTTTTGAGGGAGGAGCTGAGCATGAAGGGGATCCCAGGGGAAATAAAACAGTTCACCAGGCCGTTGTCATGGGAGTCCAAGTCTGTTACACTCAGCAGAGCTACGACTGTCCCTGGGGCTGCATCTTCAGGCACAGGGCTGTACACAGAAGTCACTGTCACCTCTGGAGCATTGTCATTCACATCCACGACTTCCACCAGCACTTTGCAGTGAGCCACACCAGGAACGGCTCCCTTGTCTTTAGCCTGTAAGTAAATCTCGTACAGCTTTGTTTCCTCATAGTCCAGCTGTCCCTTGACCCTCAACTCCCCTGTGGCTGAGTCCAGAGCAAAGAGTTCTCGTACCTTGGCGGGGGTGTGGCTGCTGAAGGAGTAGACGATGTCTCCATTGGGCCCATCATCCAGATCGTACGCACTGATCCTGGCGACCAGGGTACCGCTGGCCGTGTTCTCCCTCACACTCGCCTTATAGGTGGACTGGTTGAAGACCGGGGCATTATCGTTGGCATCTACAACGTCAATGTGGATCTGCACGTGGGCCGACCGTGGCGGGCTGCCTCCATCCAGCGCAGTCAAGACCAAATTCAGCTCCCTTTGCTCCTCCCTGTCCAGCTCCTTCTCTAGCACCAGTTCCGCATACTTGCTGCCATCCACCCTCGTCTGCACGTCAAGCGCAAAGTTCGGGTTGGCGCTGAGCTGGTAGGTCTGCAAAGAGTTAATTCCCACATCGGGGTCTTGCGCGCTCTCTAGCGGGAAGCGCGCTCCGGCAGCCACGGACTCACTGATTTCCAGCCTCGCCTGGCTGCTGGGAAAAACCGGGTCGTTGTCATTGATGTCCTGGATCTCTACGGTGCCGCTGTACAGCTCGAGCGGGTTTTCCACCACGATCTCAAAGCTGAGGGAGCAGGGAGAGAGCGCGCCACAGAGCTCCTCCCGGTCTATCCTCTCATTCACCAGCAGCGTCCCGCTCGTCAGATTCACCCCGAAGTACTTCTTGTTGCCGCCGGACACCACCCGCAACCGGCGTCCCGGCAGCCGCCCGAGGTCCAGCGCCAGGTCGGCTACCACATTCCCCACCGCGGAGCCTCTCCGCGCCTCCTCGGGGATCGCATAGCGAATCGCGGCGGAAACCCAGTCGGAAACGCCGAACAAAAGCAAGAGGCTCAGTACCTGCCCCGTCGTCACCCCGCGGCTCCTTACAGCAACGCCGTTCATCGCACAGGACGGCCGCGCTCTCCGCTTCGCCCCCCCGCCCCGGCTAGAAACTCTCAGCTCGCCCCGTCATGCCGCTGCCCAGCGGCCCCGGGAAGCGGCGGCGGGGAGCCGGGCATTGCTCGGCGGGCTCGGCGGTGACTCACTCCCAGAGTCTCTCTGAGACCGTCTGCGCCTCATCCCGGCTCCGAGCGGGGCCGGGCCGCCAGTTCCCCCCCGCTCCATCATTGGCCGACAGCGGCACACAGAGTCCCGTCCAATAACTGCACAGAGCGCAGGGCGCCGGAGCCCCGCCGCCGCCGAGCCCCGCCGGAGGGAGCGCGGCGACCTCGGCCCGAGGACAGCGGGGCTTGAGCGGGCAGAACCTGAAGGGAGAGCGCAGCCCTGCGAGAAACCCCGCTATAAGAACAGCCGGGAGGGAGGATGAGCGCTGCAGAGGCAGGGTAGATTGGGCACAGGGAATGCTTGTGCGGGCACGAAGGTGTAAAAGTTGGCAGAGATAGTGACGCCAAAAGGGGAGACGCGGGGTGTTTGGGGTGTGTGTCCCGGGAACACCTCGTTGGAATGAGGCAGCGGGAGTAAGAAGCGGAGGTGGAGAGGGCGGAAGGATGAGTGGGGAGGGTCTTTCGGGGTACGCAGAGTGCCAGGGAGAGCCAGCACCCGCCAGCTCCCAGTGTCTCTCAGGACCTTCAGGATGCCGGTCCTCCCACCCAAATGCTTGGCCAGCCCATTCCTGGGAGGAAGCCCCTTTTAAGGCGTCGCGACGTCGCCGCTCAGTGTCCCACCAAAGCAGCGTCGCCAGCCAAGCGACACTGATTTCGTGCTGCCGAGTTATGAGCAGCTCCTCCGGCCGCAGCACAGAATCTCGCCGCGGGGTGGCTCCCGCCGTAGGATTTCCAGGGGCATCGCCCCTCCTGCGGGATCCCCACTGCCACCACTATCCCAGCAGGCATCTTCCCGGACAAACAACATAAATCTCGGTTTAATATGCCCTCCTACTCTCGTCATCTCCCAGCTTGCTCCCCGGTACTTTTTTTCATCATCCAGACTCAGGGAAATCACGCTCTGCGACCTGCGGTGAGGGTTCACCGGGGAGGGAACGGATCCCGTTCCCGCGCAGCAACAGCTTGGTAGGTCACAGCACGGGCAGTGCCTGGTCCGAAATCAGCCATTTCCTGCCTTTGGGTTGTTGTTGCTGTCATCAGCAACTCGTGTTACGCCTGGTTTTCCGACTTTTCACGCACTCATAAGGATAAAATGACCGAAATTTCGGTGTTCGTTCTCTGTCACCCCCCACAACTGCTCGGCTGTCACGAGGTAATGGAAAGGGGAGGAGGAAACTTGATAAGGGAGCGCCAGGAACCCTGTGAAAACCCGGCTGTGACACAGCGCCCAGATGTCATCCCACAGCCGAGACTGGTAAGGAAGGGACGGCGGCGATGTCCAGGAAAAACCGGACTGGAAATCAGCACCCACGCGTTCATTCACTTACGGAGGGTCTCAAAGCCTTGCAGAACTGACTCCGAAGTTTGCGGCGGGTTATTTTTTACCGCGCTAATTGCGGTGGCTGAACTCGTTGCGTAGGGGCTGCAAACCACCTGCACCGGCGCGGGATAACGACATTCGCCAGAGCGAGAGAAATCTCGACTCTGTCCGCGTGTCCTCGCCCCGCACAATCCTAAAAGCTGCCGTGAGCACGTGGGATCCACCCAGACACATAGTATCTCTGCACTCACATGAACACTCGGCAATATCAAAAGAGTCGGCGCAATCTGTCTTATCTACATGCTCAGCTATTTCCTTTTGTCCTGATTAATCGTTGCCAAAAGATAATCTTTATCAGCGCTAATTATCACTCTTTGATAATCTTTCTTAATATCACGCTATTTATCACACCTGTCCACAGAATGTGATAAAAGTATAGGGTTCACACTGATAAAAAGCAATGTTAGTCATCTAACGTTCCCAAAGCACCTCTTTTCTCACAGACAACCAAATTTCAATTATATTTCTTTTTTTCATATAATCTAAACCCAAGAATACCCACAGCTCTCTTCGACACAAATCTTGAAATAGTCTTCAGGGACTTATTTTCTTTGAAATAAATTCTGAATCCTTTTTCCAACCACTGTAAGCTCTGAATCCTTTTCTTCAACCACTGCCCATTTCGTGTTGTTGTTCTTTTGGTTTTTTGGGTTTTTTTTCTAAACGTGGTTTACGGAACAATTTCTCTAACGTGGGGACCGCAGTTCTCAAGTCATTTGCCTTCCTATGAGTGCACACACCACCCGTCCCAGAGTACCTTGTCCCTTTAATCCCAGCAGTAGTGGGATGGCCAAGCAGCAGAGCGATGAGCGGAAAAGAGACCTCGGGAAAGACATGGAAGACAGAACATTTCCATCTACCGTATTTCAATTAATCTGGAGACATTGCGTCTCCTCCACCTTGATGGGGAGCCTGAATATTGCAGACGACGCTTCAGAGCGCCTGAAAGCGTCGTTTGGAGGGAGAGGAGTGGAAAAGTACGACAGCTAAGGGGGAAGACGCCTTCCCCTGCACCAGGAATTCCTTCGAGGACGGATTCAAGCCAAATCCCAGCCTGAGACGCTCACTTCGGCATTTTTCCCGACTCCGCTGAGGCTCCAGACAAGCCGGTGGCAGCAGGGAAAAAAAAGCTCCTTCTGCTCGATGCCAGGCTTGGAGCTACACTGAAGCACCAGCTCCGGCTCTACAGACGGAGGGGGAACGTTAAATTACGGGTGTACACAACACCTTCAGTTAAAGGGGTTCAGAGCACTCAAGAACCGAGCTTGCCAGAAAAGGAGAGAGCTACAGCGTGGTTGCCCCCCACGAGTAAACACGCCGGGATAGATCACACACCGTTATCACATGAAAGCGCCCAAATGTGGCTGAGACAATCAGAGGTCGCTAGACCGCGGCAAAAGGGTTGTCTCCGCTTCCAACTCTAGCACACTTTTATTCCCGCTCCACCCCGAGTCCACCTCATCACTCCGGTTCGGTGAAACGCGCACCTGCCTGTCTTTCTCCAGGACAGACAGAAGTACTGACAACATTGCGTTGCTCCTCGGGGAAAATCGGCAATTTGCGGATAAGACCTGGCAGGCCAAAAGGATGAGTGAAGATCTCACACACTCACATCCCCACGCCCCCGAGCTATTGAGCAGTGCGCCGGCACGTTGCCGGTTGCCTACTGATCACCGACAGCAGAACAGAGGAAAAACAGATTCACAAAAACCCACAGAGAGGGACCGTAGGACAGAAGCTCACCTGTGCCGAGCTCCCCGGGCTAGGAGGGTCCTTCCCGGAATGAGTGCCTGAGCCCGAGTCACCGGACAGGAGACGGGCAGACAAGGCTGCAGTCCCTGGTCTCAGGAACGTGAAGTCCTTCTGCCCCGACTCGGAGGCTAAACACACCTCGTAGGAATAGGGCAAGGGCAGCGTGCTGCTGCAGTAGTTGTACGGTGCTTTTGAGCCCAAAGTGGAATACAGTTCCTTATCAGACGTAATAAAAATGGGAGGGCTCTTCGACCGTCGCCATTTAAAGAAAAAAACAAAAATGACCGTGGAAACGAATAACAAGGACACGACAGAGAGCGACACAACAAGAATGAGGTTCAGATCAGACGTCAGCTCGGACACAGCGTCTCTGTCGCTCAGCTCCGGCAGCGCCTC
>VZRV01008504.1:0-12938 GCA_013398115.1 Falcunculus frontatus | reverse complement strand
AAGTCCAGGTAGACAACACCCATAACCTTCCCTGCATCCACAGGAGGGTCACTTGCTCATAAAAGCAGATCAGGTTGGTCAGGCATGACCTGCCCCTCCTAAACCCATGTGTCAGAGACTGAAAATAGTTCATGCCTCAAACACTGATATAAAGTTTTGCTCATTATAAAGAAGCTATAACCAAAGAAGCCTCCCTGAAGACTGGGATTTTGGACTGAAAGTCAAACTGCTGATTAGATAAAGGGAAACCTATTGTTCAGTCATCTCAGGCTGAGGGAAAGGTATGCATCCACAAAAGGCGAAAGCCACCAGCTGTGCTGAGAATCATCTCCAGCTGAGTTTGGGGTGGGGGCAGAGCACAGCTCACAGCAGCCAGGTTTACACAGACTCCCCCCCAGCTGAGGGAGGAGGAGGAGGTTTCGGGTGCATTGCATAACCTCTGCTCAGAGGCAACTAACATCCATCTTCCTATTACACAAAGCAGCCCAGCTGTGGAATACCCAACCCCACAGGCCACATCCACGGGACCTTCAGGTGAGAGGCAGCTGAGAGGGAGTCACAGTCCATGAAAGACCCCCCCCAAAGTGCTCCCCAAAGGCTTTGCACCACAGGACCACATCACTGCATGATGCAACAGATCCAGAGTCTGCTGTAAGAGACTGTCCCCCTCCCCCAGGGGGACATGCCTGGACACTGCTTCCTGGCTCGAGGATATATTAAGCCATGGGATTCCATGCTTTTCTGGGGGACCTTCACCACCGAGAAGACCAGCTGGAGAGGATCAATGGAACATTGTTGGGATCCACAGAGTGGTGATATTTTTCTTATTCTGTCCCTGTCAACTTCTTTCCATCCCCCCCCCACCTATTTTCTATTTCTTTCTCTTCTTGTCACTCCTTTTCTCTCTCTCTCCCTCTCATCAAATAAAACCCCTACTATTGTCACTGACATATGGTCTCCTTTGCACCTTAGTTGGGGCAGAAGCATTTCTAAGAACCTTAATAATCAGATCTTAACACCCATGCTGGCTGGGTCTGATCCCCTAGCCATCTTGTAGGTACCATGTGATGGCACTCAAGATGATCTGTTCCATAATCTTGCCAGGCACCAAGGTCAGGCTGACAGGCCTGTAGTTTCCTGAATCCTCCTTCCAGCCCTTCTTGTGGATGGCCGTCACACTGGGCAGCTTCCAGTCATCTGGGACCTCCCCTCTGAGCCAGGACTGATGGTAAATGATGGAGAGCAGCTTCACAAACTCATCTGCCAGCTCTCTCAGCATGGATCCCAACTGGTCCCATAGATTTGCGAGCATCTAAGTGTCTCAGCAGGTCTCTGACTGCTTCCTCCTGGATAATAGGGGGATTATTCTGCTCCCTGACCCCTGACTACCAGCCCAGAAGGACAGTTGTCCCAAGGAAAACCTGTCTTTCTGTCGAAAATTGAGGTGTTAAGTACCTCTGCCTTTTCCTCATCTTTAGTTACTAAATTCCCTCCCACATCTTATAGAGAATGGAGGTTATTTTTGCCCTTCCTTTTGTCATTAATGTACTTATAAAAATATTTTTATTGTCTTTCACAGAAGTGGCCAGATTGAGTTCTAACTGGGCTTTTGTCTCTCTAATTTTTTTCCAACATGACCTAGCAACTCCCTTGAGCATTTCCTGAGATACTTGACCCTCCTTCCACAGGTGATACACCCTCTTTTTTTCCCTTAGTTCCTTCAAAAGCTCCTTGCCCATCCAGGCTGGTCATTTTCCTCATTGGCTCATCTTTCGGCACATAGAGACAGTCTGTTCCTGTGCCTTTAAGATTTATCTTTTGAAGCACACCCATCCTTCCTGGACTTCTTTGTTTTTAAGGGATGTTTCCCAAGGTGATCTCCAAATAAGTCTCTTGAACAGGCCAAAGTCTGCCCTCCAGAAGTCCAATGTGGAACTTTCATTGATGTTTTATTGAAACAACGAGTTGTTTCACCAAATATTGAAAATTCTATAACTTCACGATGACTGTGCCCCAGATGGCCTCCAACCACTACATCTCCGACTAGCTCATCTCCATTTACAAACAGCAGGTCTAGCATAGTGCCTCCCCGGTAGGCTCACTCACCAGCTGTGACAAGAAGTTGTCTTCCACACACTCTAAGAACCTCCTAGACGGCCTCTTCTCTGCTGTGTTGAGTTCCCAGCAGATTGAAGTCACCTACAAGAACAAGGGCTAGTGATCTTGAAACATCCTCCAGCCGCTTGTAGAATATTTCATCCACCTCTTCGTCCTGGTTGGGTGATCTATAACAGACTCCCACCAGGATGTCCGCCTTGTTGGCCTTCCTCCCGATTCTTACCCGTAGGCATTCGACCTTATCATCATTAATCTCAATTTCCATGGCATCAAGAGCCTCCCTAATATACAGAGCCACCCCTCCACCACTTCCCTCTCTCTTTTCTCTTTTGAAGAGCTTATAGCCATCCATTGCAGAGCTCCATCATATGAGTCATCCCACCTCATTTCTGTGATGGTGACTACGTCATAGCTTTCTTGCTGTACCACAGCTTTCAGCTCCTCGTTTTTTACCCATGCTGCGTGAATTAGTGTACATGCACCTCAACTGGGCTGCTGATTTCACCCCTGACTCTGGCTTACCACCCTTGGGCTTGTTTCTGGAGAGCCTAGTTGCATCCCCTTCCACATTTGAACCCAGTTTAAAGCCCTCTCAGTCAGTCCCACCAATCAATGGGCTAGAATCGTTTTGCCCTTGATAGATAGATGGAACCCATCTGGCTCCAGCAGGCCAGGTGCTGTAAAAGTTGCCCCATGATCAAAGAACCCAAATGTTCACAACCAACATACAGTTATTTCCATCCATTCATACTCCATCTGAGTTGTATGGAGTATGCAGGAGCACCCCACTAAGGATCATGACAATGTACCACTGACCAATTAGGTAAATAATTCAGTGTCAGTTTTTGATCGAGTGGAGATAATACGCCAGTTTTGTCATAATAATACACTGCTGTGAGTTTAAATGTCTTAAGGTCTTGTTTTCAAGAAAAGTAATAGCTTACAGCTATTTAGTCCATTTAGAAACTACCTGGTAGACCTCAGCATGGGACTGGAATTCATAGGAGTAAGGTAACTAGACATGTGAAAGACCTATAAGATCACAGGGTTCACTCCTTGCAATTGTCTCATAGAAGGGGCATTAGCTTCCAATGTACTTCGGATTATATCTGTAATTACTAAGAGACAATGAAAAAAAGGAACAGTAGATTACTTCCTGGAAACTGCTAAAACCTCAGTACATCTGCTGGAAAATGAGTCTGCATCTAAGCTCTTGTACTGATCTTTTATAGAAGGCTTTTGTGCTCACCTAAAAAAAATCAGTGCGCATGATAGAAAATAAAAACTCAGTGATGAAAGGGTTGTAAGGACTTTTTTGAATGACAGTATTTTCGTGACTTGTATTTTCCAAAGAAGGAAAAATAAAATTTTCTGATGGCACCAGAGCAGTGTCTAATACGTCTTATTAAACAACATGTTAACTCAAATAAAGACCAAAATTGAGAAATAGCTACAGGCTGCAAAACTAGTTAATAGTATTTTAAAAATATTTTAAATTTGGAACAGATGTGAATGATGGCTGCAGCACACTTATTAAAATGAAATCTGCAAGGTGAAAATGCTGGGTGAAGAAAAAAAGTTCCGTTTAAAAAGACTTCAAAATTACTTTTAATCACTTATTTTAAAGACTGAAATTAAGGGAATGCAGTACCTTTGTAATGAGGACAAGAACAATCTAGAAGGAAGAAAGATTCACTTGAATTGTAATTTCAAAAAATAAATACCTTTCATAAAATATATCTAAAACAATTAACTTAACAAGCTGTCTCAGAAAAGTCCATGAAAATAGTTTCTGAAAATCTTGATAGAGGTATGGGTTGGTTTTTTTTTTTTAAAAAAGCCAGAAGAAAATTATTTTTGTGTGAATATGTGTTAAACCAACAAAGTGATTGAGGAGCACAGAGGAGCTTAATCCTATTCTAAAATTAGGAATCAGCATCACCACAAATTTTTTTAATTTAAAATATTTATTTATTATATTCAGCTTTTATATTTGTTTTTCTGGTTGCATTTGGTTAAAATATGATAAAATTGCATGTCTAATAAAACTAGACATTTGGAAAATTTCTTCATATTTTTGTGTAACAAAGAAAAAACAATTCCCATAAAAAAATAAGTTCTTTTTAACCAACCCTTCCTGACCTAGTCCAGTACTGAATATGTGAAGCAGGTATAATCTGTAACCTGACTGAATCAATTCAAACCATTGAAAAGAGAATACTAAAAAAAACCACCTATCCCAATTTTCTACATAGTTGCTTATTATCCATTCACTATCTTATTTATGCTCAAGACTTAGAGTATTAGAGTTATATTCAATTTAACCCGTAAATTAAGGGATTAACTTTTCTACTTAATCTCTTAAAATTCAAAACTAACTTTTGTTAGGACACATACAAGGTTTCCAAAGCTTTATGCTGATATCTCTTCCAGGCCTTCCCCAAGACTGCCACAGTGCATTACAGGCAGGAGCAACAATATATCTTCACATATCTTGTGATCTTTAATATCTTTATCAATGACATCTACAGCAAGATCACGTGCACCCTCAGCAAGTTTACTGATGACACCAAGCTGAGTGGTGCAGTTGACACAACAGAAGGAAAGGATGCCATTCAGAGAGACCTGGACAAACTAGAGAAGTGGGACCACGAGAACCTCATGAGGTACAACAAGTCCAAGAACAAGTGTTACACCTGAGTCAGGGCAATCCTAGATATGAGTACAAACAGAGAGATGATGCCAAGAAGGACCTCGGGGTTTTGGTGGATGAAAAGCTGGACATGCGACAGCAATGTGTGTTTACATCCCAGAAGGCCAATTGCATCCGAAAAGCAGTGTGGCCAGCAGGTCAAGGGAGATGATTATCTTCACCTGCTCTGCCCTCATGAGACTCCATCTGGAGTGCTGTGTCCTGTTCTGGGCTTCTCAAAACAGGAATGACATGGACTTCTTGGAGCAGGTTCAGAGGAGGGTCATGAAGATCACAAAGGCAGAAAGTGAGATAACAAAGGGGAATGGTTTTAAACTGAAGAAGGAGACCTCTGGCTTGGATGTTAGGAAGAAGTTCTTTACTCAGGTGAAAGTCACTGGGAGTGACTCTGGTGAGTCACTGGGACAGGTTGCCCTGAGAAGCTGTGAATGTCCTATCCCTGGCAGTGTTCAAGTCCAGGTTGGATGGTAATTTGAGCAACCTGGTCTAGTGAGTGGCCTCCCTGCCCAGGGCAGGGGAGCTGGAACTAGGTGATCTTTAAGGTCCCTTCCCATTCCAGCCTTCCTTTAATTCTGTGATAAAGTAATTATTTGAAGTTTTTTTGTGAACTGATTGGCCTAAGAATGAAGGATAGTTCACTTGACCCAGAATACTGAAGAAGCAGCAGCATATTATTCACTACTGTGCCTCTGCAATATTCAGTTTATTGCTTTGGGAGGACTGAAGAACCATGATTAGGAGAGCAGTGAAACTTGAGTGACCTTGCATAACCTTCATACCAATAATCCAGGTGAAAGAAATAATAACAAAAGAAAGAGCTATAATGAAGGGAATGAGGTAGGTACTTGACATGCAAAAAGAAGACTTTAGATAGTAGAGTCCAGGCACTTACAGAAATGGGTGTTTGATCACATAATTTAGCAAGTAGAAATATAGTTGTATGATGCATGTAGAATGTTTCAGCAAAGGCGTAACAGGGCATCTCACACCCACCCCACAAGAGTTTATCTGTTGTTTCTTAACCTGAGTTAGATAACTCAAACAGGACAACTTGTCTTGCAGTGAATTATTTTGGCACCATGGAGTTAACACTGGTCTGGCATCTCTCAACTGCCAATAAAAATCTTACTGTTCAAGTGAGATCTGGTAAGAAAAGCTGGATTTTTTGACTGATATCCATTCACTTTGCAACTATAAAAGCCACATCAAACTTTTCCAAAGCGGAAACCTTCTAGACATCTTACTGGAAATGTGTAAAGTTTCTCCCACGAGCAGGGACTCCTGTTTCCCGGTTACTACCCCAGAGGTTAGATGAAAGAATCTGCGTATGTTGTTGTCGTTTCGGTGGTAAGTCACATTTGACTCCAAATCAATACTATTTCTTTTGTTAGCTTTAGTATAGGTACCTTGATATAGTGCACTGATTCATGTTATGTTACAACCTAGTAGTAGTTCTTTACTTTTATACTGTGTAGTAAGTAATCATGATTAAGGTCCTTTGTCTGTTTTCTCTTATCTGTTTAATAAATAATTCATTTTTATAAAAAGATCTGATTTACCATCATTAGAACTTGTGATTCCTTAAATTTAAACCATTGCCAAAATCTGAGGCTTAGGCAGGGCTTGTCTGAAGCTTCCACTTGTCCCATGATAAAAGGTACCAGAAATATTTGTGGCATATGAAAACAGGTATAGAACTTATGATAGTTGGATTTCATGGCAATAGACAAACTGCTCTTAAAGGGAGAATACTTATCAAAGACTAGTCTTGGATGTTTTTCATCCATACCAAGACTGATTTAGTTATATTGGTGACTGCTGAGTTGCTCTGCATTGAATCTCCCAAACCCGAAGGGCCTTCTCCAAAAAACCTTCCACAAGTATAATAGCCATCAGCTCTGAAATCAGCGGGAATGCAAGGCTTTGTTTAATCAACTTTTTGACAGATGTGGAAGGCCCTGATTCAGAAGAATCCTGTTTAGGAGATTAAGAATAGCTATAGCATATGCTTAAATATGAATACATTTTTAAAAGTGCTCAGTGTGGCATTTTTCCAGACTGCTTAGATTTTAAAATATCCATGTGTCCAGGGAAATAGACCAAAAAATGTGCATTGAAAGATCTAATGACGTGTCAGTAAAGAATCGTGTTTACAACATAGCAGTTGAACTGTTTATTTTTTGTCTTTCTTTTTTCCAAGTGCAAGATTGATGCAGTATTTATCATAAGTAATCCTTCATATGATGATGCACACATAAAACTCCATAAAGATAGAAGACATAGTTTAATTAGATTTGGGCAGTAAGCTTGATGAAATACAAAACATGTTCCTCTAGATTTCTGATTTTCTCTAGCACTTCTGGTTTCACCCCAAAGCAATTATGTTCTCCTCCAGCACTCCAGGAACATCATAAAAGCCAGGAAGGGCCAAATTCAAAAAAAAAGTGGTTTGTGACACAGCATACAGATCTTTAGAAGTTTTTGACAAAACAACCTGTGGAATCTAGAGGTTTACATGGTCAAAAGAGAAAACTTGAGAAGAACGTGAAAATTATTATATGGAGAGGCCACATCAAACTTCAGAAATCCCCAGTCACAGAATGTTTGGAGGCTGGGACAATAATACAGAGTACCACTGTACACATATGTAAAGTTCTTACTCTTTCCTAGGCTGATAGCTGTCATTGGAGACATGATGCTGGGTTGGATAAACCTTTTCTCTTACAAATGTTCACATCCTTGTGTTCATAATTTTATGCTGCCATACCTCAATGAAAAACAATTTGCCAGACTACAGACTTTTGGCTGAATTAAAAGCACGTAACACCCAGCCAGAGTGTTCTTTGCATAGAACACGATCAGTGATTATGATAAACATGACTGACTCAGTATCTTGCACAGCACAGTGTGTGTGACTGCTGGAACATAAGAGGAATTGAACTATGAGAGCAGAAAATATAAAAAATGTTTCCAGAGATCAGATTTCCTTGTTATGAGAGTTTACTCCGAGGTTCCTGGCACAAAGAAGAGGTAATAAGGTTAAGCCAGAAAACAGCTATACCTAGAAGTGCTTCCTCCAAGCCGACTTTCAGGCAATATCTTAGAGGACAATATAAAAGGTTTGACTGAATAAATGGCCCTAGACATTCCTTCTAGGAGGTATAAAGACATCCCTTCTCTTCTGAGAACTCCTAATTCATGGACAAGGATAGTCTTGTCCATTAATAGTCTTGTCCTAATTAATACACAAGGATAAAATACACAGATTTTAAACACTGTACCACCCAGATAATTACACTGACAATAAAAGTTATTTGAAATATCAAGCATTCAATACCTCATTGAAACAATAAATTTTAAATTAAATATTTCATACTCCATTCATTCTACTTTCAATGCCATACACTAAATATCATCCTGAAAATAAGGCATTTTCTGATGTATTACTAAACCAAAGTGGGTTAGGGAGACGAGAACATGCCTTTCACAGTAATTTCCTAACCTTTTTAACCACGGAGTTTATGTCTAGGCACTCATTCATCAAAAGAGGAAAGCAGTGATCAACTCCAAACACTTAAGAATCACTATGAACTTTGCTGAATAAATATGAACTTAAGCCTAAACTAAGCTTGCCCTAACTATCCTTCTGAGAAAGGGACTATAACTACCTAAACAGAACTCTGGTTTAGGTATCATAGCCTCATTACATTCCCCAGACTATCAATTAAGTCCACAAAAACCACAGGAAATATTGATGCAAAGTGGAAAAAAAACCCTTCCCACTAAATAAATGCAATATAGGTCACCTTACATTAAGCTTAAAGTAAGAATTTCCAGAATAGCAGTAATTGTATATTATACTGTATCCTCTGAACATCAGATCATCCCACTTTCACTGTGGTTATGGAGACATCACTCTACTCTTATTGGATGATTTAACAGGAGCCCTATTTAAGTTTTGACATTTTCAAACTTCACCATTTAACCTATTTTCCCTTTTAATTTTCCTTCATAATGTTAAGCTACATATTAGTCAAGTAACTGAGTGAACTATGCCTTAATTTCCTAATGACTCTATGAGTCTTTAGTTTAATTCTGCAATGAAAATATTGTCTGTGGAAGCTGGTCTTCCAAATAAGGTCTTACTGTCCAGTGTGCACATTCGTGTAACTCCCACTGAGACGTAGAAACCACAGGAAATTCAGTATAATCTCCAAGAAATATGATGACATTTGGAAGACAGGATGAGAGATAAGGATGTTACTCAGCAAATTTATTATTTTATGCCTCACCAAGATGACCCTGATCCTGAGATCAGTGCTCATTTATCTAATCTGCTGTAACACAGTTTCACAGGCCTCTTTTTTTCCCCTCTGAAACTATTGCTGGAGACAACTAGACTAACAATATTTATTTTGGTTTATTTCAACATTATTTATTTTTCATTAGAAGCTTATTTCTGTCATTAGAAGCATGTCTATAACTCAGATTTGTCTACAGCTTCTTGTCTCCTCACTAATCCCTTACTTAAACAATGTATTTATGTTCATTTTCCTCTAGTCCTATAATGCTTCTGCTTATTTCTTGAGAAGCTCTTCGAAATTCTCTATTCTGTAGTGAACAGACAATCTGTTTTGTCACCACCTTCAGATTTTAGGGTGCATAAACTATATGACTTTGGAGTTCAGCCTGTCTTTGGAAATACCAACTTCTGCCAGGCTTGTCCTACTGTTATTTTTAATGTTCTCAATTGACTTTTTGGGAAAACATGCATCGCTTTATGCTGTCTGTTGATGGCAAGAGAGTGAGAAGCCAGCTCTCCATGCCATAGTGAATCACAGAGTCCATGCTGAACTCAGAATGATTGGGGGGGGGGGGGGGGGGGGCAGCTTTTTCGCCTCACTTNGCGGGGGGGGGGGGGGGGGGGGAATGGCTATAATCCCTCTAGTCTCTGGAAAATCCATTTTATTATATGGGAGAGTGACAGAGAAATTGTTGCTGAAATACACAGGTTTATCCTCCTGCATTTCTCAAGCAACCAGAGAAAAAAGGGAAATCTGATTCTCAATGAGGCCTTCTAATGAAAAAGTTCCAGTTCCATTAAGATTTGTTTAGGTCTGAAGCTCCTTTGAGAAAGAAATTAAAGGAGTTAAACACTTTAAATTCTACCACAATGAAGGGCAAGAATGAGATACTTAAAGATGATAGTCCTCTCCAGTGAAAATTAAATATGCCAAACAACAGGAGAATAAAGAAGGGTTCCTCTGAGTTTACTTAGAGGGATTCTTCTGTATATTCCATGGGTGGCTTTAACATCGTATTTGAAAAAACATTATTTTCATTTGATAAAAGGAATATTTTGTTTCAGGATTTGAAAGAGGACTCAGGAAAGATGGAAGACTTGCCAATAGCTTGGTAATTAGGTAATTAGGTAATTAAGAACTCCATTTCTTTCCAAAAGTTTTAGCTTCCTGGTTAAGTGCTAAACATTTAATTAAGCAAAAGGCAAGGACAAACAGCCATTATCTTCAGGAGTAGTGTAACTGTCTTCCAGAGCATATGGACAGATGACTATCATCAGGTTGCTGTTTTTTCTTTCTCCTAAAGTATTCATTCCCTCCCTGGAATCAAGTGGCAAACCATGAGAATATCACAATGGAAACATATCTCGCTCCTTTTTGTAAAACTGAAAATGTAAAAAATACAAGCGCTGAGAAGGGACTGGACTAAAGGGAAAGAAAGAGTGAACAGCAGCTGTAGATGAAGCTACATCAAAGACAAAGCTTCTTATGCTGACAAAGCTATGCACAAGAAGAAGGCTGTTGATTTGCCTTAAATATGCGGTTTCCAGATTCATTTCTCAAACACGTATGAGAGGCAGTGAGGACTGTGTTGAGATAACAGGGTTATTCTGTTGATACAACTTTTACTCAGAGGTTTTAGCTAGAATAGTAATGAAGAAAAACGTATAGGAAGAATGATAACTCACTTTGCTCAGCAAAAATAAAAGATTTCTTGGGTAAAATGACTCATCATGCTCATCCCAAAAGTCTATCAAAATAAATTATTACATTGCAAACAATCAACATTAAAAAAACCCTGAATCTCATTATGCCATGCTACATTTATACTTTGGATTTATACTTTGGAGGAAAAAAAATGAATTGAACTTCAAAAGGATTAATGCATAGAATCACCTAAAATCATGCATTATGTAAAAGCAAAATATTTCTGAGGAAACAAATTTTGCAAAAACACATAAGTCAAAAAAAGTATTAAATCTCATATTCACAGCACAGAACATAAAATAAGAGAATCACAGAACAAGCTGAGTTGGAAGGGACCCACAAGGATCTTCGAGTCCAACTCACTGCACAGCACTATCCCCAGGAGTCACACCATGTGCCCAAGAGTATTGTCCAAATGCTTCTTGAACTCTTGTCAGGGTTGGTGCTAGGACCACTTCCCTGGGGAGCTTGTTCCAGTGCCCAGCCACCCTCCGGGTAGAGAACCTTTTTCTAACATCTAAACTAAACCTCTTCTTACACCGCTTTAGACCATTCCCTCAGGTCCTGCCACTGGGAACCAGAGAGAAGAGGTCAGTGCCTGCCCTTGCATTTCCCCTTGTGAGGAAGTCATAAATAGCAACAAGGTTTCTCCTCAGTATCCTCTTCTCCAGGCTGAACAGACCAAGAGACCTCAGCCAGCTTCTCCTGAAGGCCCTTCACCATCTTCACAGCCCTCCTTTGGATGCTAACGGTTTAATATCTTTCTTATGTTGCAGTGACCAAAACTGCACACAAGACTTGAGGTGAGGCTGCTCCAGTGCAGAGCAGAGCAGGACAATACCCTCCCTTGCCTGGCTGGCGATGCTGTGCCTGATGCACCCAGGACATGGTTGGTCCTCCTGGCTGCCAGGACGCTGCTGACTCACGTTCAACTTTCTGTAAACCAGGATCCCCAGGTCCCTTTCCACGGCACTTCTGTCCAGCATCCTATTGCCCAGTCTGTCTGTACATCCAAGGTTGCCCCATCCCAGGTGCAGAATCTGGCACTTGTCTTTGTTAAAATTCATACTGCTGGTGATTGCCTAGGCCTTTATTCCATCAAGGTCTCTCTGCACAGACTCCCTGCCTTCAAGGGAGTCAACATTTCCTCCCAATTTAGTATCATCTGCAAACTTAGTATCCCTTCCAGTCCTGGATCCAGGTCATTAATGAAGATGCTGAAGAACACAGGGTCAAGAATGGAGCTCTGTGGAACCCCACTAGTGACAGGACATCAGTCTGATGTCAACCCATTCATTATAACCCTTTGTACCCAACCTGTGAGCCAGTTGCTCACCCATCACATGCTGTGTTTATCCAGCTGTGGGCTGGACATTTTGTCCCGGAGGATACTGTGTGAGACAGTATGAAAAGCCTTACTGAAATCAAAAAAGATTACATCTACTGCCTTCCCTTGATCAGCCAGGTGGGTTACCTTGTCATAAAAGGAAATCAGGCTTGACAAGCAGGATTTTCCTCTCATGAAGCCATGCTGGCTGTGAACAACGAACAATTATCTTTCAGGTGTTTTTCAGCACCTCCCAGGACAATCTTCTCCATAATTTTACCAGTCACTGAAGTGAGACTGAAAAGGCCTGTAGTTGTCAAAATCTTGCCTGGGACAATGTTAGACAGCTTCCAGTCAACTGGGACCTCTCCAGATTCCAAAGAACATTCCAAACTCATCAAAGAGGTTTTGCAATGACACCAGCTAGCTCTTGGAGAACTCTGTGATGAATCCCATCAGGTCCCATAGATCTATAGGAATCCAGCTGGAGCAGCAGATCATGCACAACTTCAGGATTAGCTGGAAGTTTCTAATGCTCACGGCCATGGTCTTCCAGCTCAGGGCACTGGGACCCCGTAAGTCCATCACTGGAGTTGAAGACAGAGGCAAAAAAAGTATTAAACATCTATATGTCTCTATCCTTTTGAACTTTTAAAGTTCAAAACTGTCCTAGTTTGAAAGACAGGTGTCTGCCAAGGAAGGCGGGAACCTCCCTTGGAATGGAAAATATTACCCCCTTCCCTCCCAACTATTCTAACTTTGAAATTAAGGG
>VZRV01008503.1:513899-526140 GCA_013398115.1 Falcunculus frontatus | reverse complement strand
TGTCACTGATGCCCACTGGGACTGAGACACTGACCACTATGACCCTGGATGTGATGGTCAAACCAATTCCTCATCCACTGAACACTCCACCCATCAAATGCATCTCTCACCCATCTAGAGGAAAGGATGTTGTGGGGGACTGTGACAAAGGCTTTAGAGAAGTCCAGATAAATGACATCTGTAGCCCTTCCCTTGTCCACTTGCAGTCACCCCATCATAGAAGGCCACTGGGTTGATTGGGGGGGACCTGCCCTTGGTGCAGTTGTGCTGTCAGTCCTGAATCACCTCCCTGTCCTACATGTGCACAGCTCTAGGAGCATCTGTTCCATGATCTTCCCAGGCAGAGGTGAGGCTGACAGGTCAGTATTTCTCAAGAATCTATTTCTCAAGATTCTACCCTTCTTAAAGGTGGGTATAATGTTTCCCCTTTTCCAGTCACCTGGGACTTGCCCTGACTGGAGTGACTTTTGAAATATCATAGAGATTAGATTGGCAACTGCCTCTGACTGACATCAACTGACTACATCTACTGACAATTCCCTCAGGACTCTGGGATGCAGCTCATTGGGTCCCCTAGACGTACGTACATTCCAGTTCCTCAAATAGCCATGAACCTGATCTTCTCTTACAGTGGGAGGGACTTCATTCCCCCAGTCCCCATCTGGCTGTCCATCCACCCTTGAGTGGGAAGAAAGGTTGCCATTCAAGGCAGAGGCAAAAAAGTTGTTGAGTACCTCAGCCTTCTCATCCACTGTCACCACTTTTCCAGCATTGTTTATCGGGGGGTATCCCTTCTTTGACTTTCCATTTCTGGTTAATGTACCTGTAGAAGCCCTTCCCATTATTCCTTCTATCCCTTGCCAGGCCTTGGCCCTCCTCACCCCCTCCCTACAAAAATGTGCTTCATCTCTAAACACTTCTTAGGTCACCTGTCCTTGTTTCCACTGCCTGGGCATTTGCTTCTTTCCCTTAATTTTGAACAGCAAGTTCCTGTTCAGCCATGCCCGTCTCTTGCCCTCCTTGTCTGATCCCTTGCTCCTGGGGATTGCCAGCTCTTACTCTCTATGGAAGAGCTCCTTAAAGATCTGCCAGCTCTCTTCTACTCCCCTGTCCCTGAGGGCAGTCTGTCAGGGAATCCCCCTGACTAGGTCTTCAAAGGACTGGAAGTCTGCTTTCTTAAAGTTCAGGACTTTTACTCCTTACCTGACCCATATCCCTCAGGACTGCACACTCCACCAGTGCATGATCCCTGTGGCCCAGGCTGCCTCCAACCTTGGTGTCCCAGTTAGCTCACCTGCACTGGTGACCAACAGATCCTGTAACACATTCCCTCTGGCAGGGCTGTCTCTCACCTGCTCAGGAAGTTATCCTCCGTGCATTCAGGAGGCTCCTGGATTGCCTACAGCCCTCCAGGCTACTTTCCCAACAGCTGCTGGGGTGGCTGAGTCCCCCCGGCAGGACGAGACCCTGCGGGCACAACGCCTCCTGTGGCTGGAGCCAAGGTTTTGTCAATGGGCTGCCCTGGGTCAGGCGGCTGTAGCAGACCCCAGCCACGAGGTTCCCTTTGCTGCCTCAGCCTCTGACTCCTACCCACAGGCCTTCCACCTGCTCTTGGGTATTCTTCAGGGACAGCTCTTCACATTCAACCCACCTCTTGATGTAAAGAGCAACCCCTGTGTCTCTCCTTCCTTCCCCATCTCTTCTGAACAGCCTGTAGCCATTGAAAGTCACACTCCAGAAACAGGATTCATCCCACCACGTTTCAGGAATGGCAACAAGGTCACAGCTTTCCAGCAGCACAGTGGCTTCCAATTGTTCCTGTTTGTTGCCCATGCTGTGTGCATTGGTGTAAAGGCACCTCAGCTGAGATGCTGGCCATGTTGCCTTCCTAGAGGAACATCCCTTTATTCCTTTGAGATAATTCTCCAGCGTTTCCCTCTTGGCTTCTCTTACCTCAGGAGCCCTTGGCTCAACTCTGTAAGACTGCAAGTGTGGTCCTGTGTGGCCAGCACACTTCAGAGTCAGGGGCAGAGTACCCTTGCAAGCATCTTGTCCTTCTAATCTTTGCCTCTCATCTGACAGTTTGCCAGGAACAAGCCAGTTATTGCCCCCTCCCCTTGAACAGAGGATTAGGTGCACTGGTCTTGCTGGCCACACTATTGTTGCTACAAGGCTGAATGCAACTGGCTGCCTTGGCCACCTGGGCACACTGATGGCTCATGTTCAGGTGTTGTTGACCACCATCCCCAGGTCCTTTCCTGCCAGACAACTTTCCAGACACTCATCACCAACAGCAGTGAGGGTGCTTCCGACTGTTACCAAACAGGTTATATTTCTGTAAGAAGAAGTCTATGCAGCAGTAGGGGATGATGCTGGAAAATTCTTTTAACTCTAGCATAATAGTGTATTATCCCTATATTCATGGTTAATGCTTAGTTTTGTCCCATACAGTGCTTAGTACAAATACCAGAGATTAATGTGGCCTTGTGTTAATTCCCTGCATCTGTGACTAGTAAGTCTTGCTCCAGCTAATGCTTCCTTATATCAGTGATTAATATGTAGTAGCTGGTATCTTAGTTTTGAGAACAAGGATTGTGTCAGAGAAAAGAATGTTAAGAGAAGTACATTATGACCTGATGATTTCTTTTAGATACTCTCAAGTAGAAAAGATTCATCAGAAGATCTGAAACCATATCCAAACAAGTCCATGGAAATAATTAGCATATATGCATGTATTCAGGAGATATGTATAGTTTCAGGAATATAACCTGGTCTGTTAGGTTACTGAGCACACATGCTTTGAGAATTCCCCATGTCTCCAGCACTGCTAATAAACTAATGTTGGCTTTGTAACCTAACAAATTGGTTGGAGAGTTTATTTCCCAGTTTTCAGCAACACAGTATTGCAAATAGTCTTGTAAATTAAAGTCATCAAATGACAGTACCACATAACTTACTGACTCAAAGATCAAACCCAAGCTGATGTAGGACCATTCTAAAGGTATTAAGTCAAGTCAATTCTGCATCTTTAAGGGCCTGAAAGTTAAGTTGGGGCCTCTAGACATGTGACATCTAGCTCTTCTGGCTAGATCTAGCTCTAACTTCTAGTATGTGACCCTTGCAGTGACCTCTTTCCCCCTCAAGCTACTGGTGGTAACCCCCAGGGGATAAATAACGCTGCAAGTTCTTGTGGCACAGGCAAGTCTTTGGTAAGCTGGCAGCTCCTGCTCCCTGAGCTTGGTGGTGTCAACATCAGGCAATTCAGTCATAATCCATGTATGTAAGGAATGACTGCAAGGGTAAGGTACAACATCTTGAGATGAAACTGGCTTTGCAGCCTCCCTTACCAGCACCCTGGAGCCTTTTGCGATATCAAGGCATCCTTTAATCTCAACACATGGCCACAGCAGGAACAAGGTAGACCAGCACAGCAGGTCTCATCTCCTCAAGGCAGAGATAAGGGACACAAGAGAACCAAACACATTGGCAGAAAAAGTAACATTCCCAGGGTCTGTGTGTAGGTGTCATAAAATACTTGCTGCTCCGTTTCTACAGAGGCTCCTAAAACCCGGCAATATGGATATCATGTCACTGCTGCACTGCTGCCAGCAGCACCTTCTCTTGGGCCATCTGTGGAAGAAATCTACTAAGGGCCAATTATTTAAGACTCTGTATTCACTTCAGAAGTTCTTTCCAGTCACAATAATAATTTAATTCTCATAAACGACACTCTGCAGTTTGCAGTTCCCCTAGTATACTACAGTATTTTAATGCCCATTCAAGTAAAGTATGCGAAGTAAGCCGAGTTATGTACTAGAAGACTTTGTCATGCCTAGTAGTTAATTCACAGTGTTATATAAGAAGAAGAGTCTTGGATACCTAAAGAAACAGCTCAAATTTCTAAAGTCAGAGATGAACATAGTCTTACCCATCACTGAAAATAGAGTGGTATGGTGGAGGATTTTCACTTGTAGGCAAAACACTTGACATAAGACAATGTGTCACAGTTGGTGACATAGGGTCAGCAAAATAAGGAGGTGGTGGGGGTGGGAATACCATCACAGCATCACCTAGGGGAAAAAACACTAATTACTACCTCTGAAAAACCAAGCCCCTCTGTTTACACTAACAGTATCCTAGAATTTTTACTTGCCTAGCTTTTAAGATAAAGTGCAATGATCCCACATACAGAATTGTTACATTCTGGGCTGTCAGAGTAGGCTGGAAGTACATTCGAAACCTAAATAATCCCAAAATAAAGATGCAACGTATTTATAAATGAAGGATTTCATTTACACAATACAGCTGAGGAAGGGGAGTTCTATCTAGCTAAGAGACACAAACATGGTTGGCTGTCTACAAAAAGCAGAAGTGCAAAGCACACAGTTACTGTTGGATGACTTTAAGTATAGGAAAGTGTTCAGTTTCCCTCCCATACCTAAAATAGGTCATTTTAAGTTTCTCCGTATGTACTGCAGTGCTATAATGGAAGTCATTAGTGGTTCTGAGGACTGATTTTGTGTGCCATTACAGTTTTCCTACTAAGTTACGTGTAGTTCAAGGCACACTAACCATGACTATTGATACACAGTTCACTACTTCAGTACATTGTGCAGCAAAAAATCTACCAATTTCCACTCTGTAATTGAACAGTTTAAAACTATTTTTTGTAAAACAAAGTTTGCATCATTCAGTGAGCTGGCATAATTTACACACATTCACAGCCGCCTGGCACCTTTTCTTCCTTTGTAATTTGTGTGCTGCGACAGTTCAGAGAACATCAAAATGGTTGAATTGTGAGGTGGGGGGGTGTTTTCTAGCTAAGTCAGCACTGTTCCGGAATAACATTATGCCAACCAGACCTCAGCCTTCAGCCTTTCAGTTTTACTTTTCCTGAAAGTCTAAAAATATAAAAGGAATCTACTAATTTTGCTTTAAATGCTTTCTTGCATTTAAAGACAATCTGAGTTCCCTCCTATTGATTAATCTTGGTGGCTAGAAAAGTGACTTCAAACCCTTCTGTTTCCTGAGTGTCACCAGGCCTATACACTTCCTTGAATTTCATAATGAATTTCAAGTCCAGTCAGTCAGATGGCAGTGAAACAATACCATGACTGACTCATTCATCAATGAATTTATCAGAATAATCAAAGTTATCAGAACAACCTATGCATGCAATGTAGTCACTGGGCATTAAAACCAGGGCCATATGCAGGGTGTCACACCCTGCTAACACACCACACTTGCTCAAATACTGTGTGATTAACAGAGGCATCTTGTAATTACATATCTGACTGATTGAGGATATGGCCACAATTTAAAAAATACAATACACTGCTTGTGAATCAGAATCTTCTGTTTAAGGGGTCAGAGCTCAAGGCTAAAATACATCTTAAATATAGTCATAGAAGTCTGTGATCTGCAGTGTCAATAACACCATCTGATAACAGAATTTGGGTTAGACTGATTTGTGTCAGATTATGTTGCTTTACACAGTCAGACCTTTCTTTCTATGCCAAAAGAGATTCTGCCTTTTTGAGAACGGTAACTGAACTGACCATACAGAAAGCATACGAGACAAAGCAATACTATTCTGTTTTGCTTGTCTTGACATGGTAGAACTGACGTGCTTAGAGCTCAAATAAGTAATATCCAGAGGTAAATTCTCAGTGGAAGAAAACCCCTACTAACTCCCAGTGTAAAGTTCCAACATTTTTTACTCACCTACTGTAACCTGAAAAGATTCAGGGCTCTGAGGATGTTCTTCACAGGATTCTTGGTTGAGATTCAAGTTTTGCTTCTTTTTAACATGAGCTATCACGAAGAAACACAACCCAGTGAGCACAATCAAAGGTCCCATGATTTGAAGTGACAGGAATCCACAGCCCTGGAGGTCCACGTCAGAATTGCCAGTGTGGTTGAGCTGTATCGTATGCCAGCCAGGGCTGCAACCAGGAACCCAAATGCCCAGGATGCTAATTAGCATTCCACTAGTTAAAAATAGGAATCCAAATATAAGAAACTGGGCAAACTGACAGTTCCCACGACAAAAAACAAGGCTGTACACCTGCTCATTTTGCAATTGTCTTTGTCTTATGTACATCCTGGCCCTTGATCGTGCCAGTAAAACACAAACCAGTCCAGTTACAGCCAGCACTGGCCCAGCAGCCTTAAGGACCTCGTTACAGTCACTGAAGCTTCCAGATGGACACGACTGGAGAATAAAGACTGAAAGAAGGAATCCAGCACAGAGCAACACAGCTCCAAAAATGAAAAGGAAAAAAATAAGTTTCCCATGTTGTTCATTACTTCCTTCACCTCCTGGTGCAGGAACAGCCACCGGATACATTAGAACAGAGTATCCTCAAGCAGATGAGTTGTTAGCATTAAATGGCAGCAAACTACAGTAGATCTGTGAACATGAAAATACACAAACTAAAAGAAGAAAAAACCCCAGCAAGAATAGCTACATTATATTTCTCACTTTCAAATTTACTACTCAGCCTTCACTGTATATTCTCCTGTATTTTCTGTTTTGCAGTACCTCCACTATGGGTTACAGGGCCTAATCAAGTTTGCTGATGTTAAATGCTGATGAAAAGACAGAACTTGCTTTAGAGTTCAGCTTAAACCAACTGTAATTGCTGTTGCACAGCTAAATGAATTGTTTCTTTAGAGAAACAATCTTATGATTAAGGGGACATTATTTTCAAAGGTTGAATATTTGGAACAAGGACAGGTTAGCTTTCCCCTTGAAAAGAGAAAGCTACAGGAAATTTCTGTGGTGAACTGCAGGAAGTGACAACTTCTGAGAGATAGTGCCTTAATGGAAATGAGCAATGACTATTGGACTTTTTAACCAAGTAAACCTTCTATTACATACCTTCTCAAAGCATATAAATCTTGCTTCTCTTTCCACAGGCAGTAAAGACCTTTCTGTTTCTCTCTTTAAATGAGCTTCCTGTCCTATGCTGTTGCAAAAGCAAGTACTGAGATGATTTTTGGTTCCGTTCTGAAATGACAAAACAAAAAAAGAAAATAAAAACCCCATTCTAAAGACCAGTTCAAGTCTCACTGATTCCACAGTTAGAGTTGGTAAGCATAGTGATCTGACATTTCCTTTCAACTTCCCCTACTTCTGAATACTTTGTCTGTGCTGCAGAGATCTTTAAAAAGAAATTAACAAAGGTGGCTCCCAGAAGGCTTCAGAGCCCACAAGACTCTAGATTCAGAAGTAAAATTGAAGAAAACAGAAAACAGTGTTGAGGCCAATAACAGCCCATAAAGTAGTATGATAACAAATCTGCTGAATGTGGATTTACTGGGGCAAGGGAAGCCTGACTGAAAGTTAGGACAGAGTTCCAGTCAGTGAGCTCTAGTAAAAAAAATATAAACTCTGCTGTTACCTACAAGGAAGTTTCTGCTACTCTGACACTAGCCTACAGAGCCAGATGGACACTGGTACTACACTCCATGGTAACTAGCAACCATGGAGATCTTGGCTAACATCCATCAAAAGCCAACCTGAAATGCACGGGAAGTTCAGACTATGGAAAATAACAAGACTCATGGACAGACCATGAGAAAGCTGTTCCCTACTTATTGCAGGAAGTACTTAAGCATGCTTGTGCTGCAGTGTTTTGACGCTGCCCTCTTCCCCTCATCAGCAGTCTCCCATGACAGACAGTCTTGGCTATGTCTTGGATATATGAGGACCGATACATAGGGACTGGTGGAGTTTGTCATGGATGGAAGCAGGGAATCAGCTTAGTTACTGCTGTTTGTTAGTTAACTTTCAGCCTTTTCTCTGTCAGCTTCTACTGCCCTGCTACTAATTCAGATGACTGGAAGCTAAAACATCAAATTAGATTGATCCTCCTTACATATACCCCAGGTACATTTATTCCACAAGAAAAACAAGGTATTAGGTGATTTCTGGAAGCAAACTGTTGAACATGTGTCAGCCACAACAGGGTTTGTGTCACTCTCCAGTAACTGCAGTGCCCACTGGGAGGAAAACAAAACACAACCATAGAACCCACTAGTCACTAAAACACCTAATTATTTACCTGCAACGCAAGGCAATCTATTGAGTCACTACTTAGCCATTTTTAAGAGTAGGACCCAATTAAAGAACGGGCTGAGCAGATACATGAATGATGAAGTTATTACATATTTTACTGCTGAACATCAAATCAGGCCCCCCAGGAGCACAGGAGAAAGCAGAGTACATCATGCACGTAAAAGGCACAATAAGCACAAGATCTGAGAGGCAAGGAAACACAGCAAGGCTACTGCAGGAAGCAACCAAGTCTCCTAGCTGGCCATCTCCAACAGCAAAACTGAGGGACTGCCCCTTAATGCATCCCATTACTGTGAGCAGTTAGCTTGTAAACTGTGTCTGCTAAATGTTTCTTCAGTCTTTTGAATTCAGTCCACTGAGAACCCTCTGTGAAGATTGGTTTGAAAAACTGCTAACTGAGGATCCCTTGGTAGAAGAGTCAGATTCACCCTGGGGGGGGAAAAGTTATAAAGAGCACTAAAGATAGGACAGCACGTTATGAAATTAAAAATATCCTGATTCATTTCAAACTGAAGACCTTTAGCTCAGCACACTTTCAACACTGCATGACCTGGAGTCAGTCTGAAGGCTCCACTTCTGAGCAGAAAAAAATTGATTGGGCTGGTCACTTCTTTGATTTCAGTGGTCTTTGCTACGGTAATAAAATTCTTTCTTATAACTGCATATGCCCCATTCTCAAGTTATCTGAGCTGGCTCAGATTTCCTAACTTACCAATAAATGTACAAAGCTGAGTAAAAGGCCTCTGAAACACACACATACACAATTAAATAAATCCCAGAAAAGCCCAGTTTCAGACACAACTGTCTTGAGATATTTTTCTGCTGAGGCACATTAACCATTATAACACCAACACTGTGAGAGAACTGTGAACCCTTTCTTTGCAGTTCCCTCTAGGGAAGAAAATATGGACTTAAATACAAGCAAATTAGGACAAAACAAAATAATGTGAAGGCAAAAAAAAGGTAAATTCAAATATGTATCTGTTACAAAGAAAAGTCTAGAGATTTGTCCTCATTTCTACAACACAGTGCCTGCTTCTTTTCCACCAATCTTGTTGTTATGAGATTAAGTTAAAACACACATTAGAAATTAAGTGTGTACATATTTTCTTCATTCTTGCAGACCACAAAAGAAGGAACATTCAGAACAGTCTGTTGTGGCTTTGAAGATGAAAGCCATAGATTTTATGCTGGAAAATCAGGGAGGACCAATTTCCACTGGTCCACTACCATGAAATTTTAACAGAAAACCCAATGCAAGATTAAATTTACTTCCTGTGTTTCAAGAAAAAGTATTTTAACAAAGAAGCAAGCCTTTTACTGTCTATGTGCTTGAAATACTTCCACTAGATCTGGTATCTCCACAGGCATATTGATGTAAAGGAATTTTCCCTTCAAACTCCAGTCTGAAAGCAGACATGGAAGTAACAGGTCAGAAACCATTAGAACATAATTCAACAGTGTAGAGGCCCTTAAGTATGACGGGAAGAGGGAATTGGAAACATAGATTGTAAAGGAAGTCTGGTTATAAGCTCAACCTAAATGATATAGTGCTTTACCTTTTTGTTAGTCAGGCCTATGCCAGGTATATAGAACGGGAAATAACTTAGCAATTTCTTGTCATTTTTCTGTGTAACACTTGTATTACAACTTTCATATTATGGACAACTCCAAGAATTTTAAAATACTTTTACTACAATTCTTCTCGAGCCTTCAGAGTCACATTTTCCAAGATTTCCTCTGCAAACACCAGGGCTACAAATTTACTCCCTCTTACTCATACGAAATTTGATAGCATCATGCAGACATTATAAATTCTGGAACAGAGAATTAAAAGAAAAGCACTGGAAGAATTAAAACACTGCTGTCCCTCTGTCTTATCCTTCCCAGAGTAGGTCCCATTCCTCCTCTTTTTGCTTGCAAAAGCACACAAATAATTTCAAGCAGAAGTTCCAGGTCTAGTCTGTATTTCAAAAACTATAATACTCTGTCAGTTGTAGTCCACAATGGAAATCCCATTAGAATTTATAAGCCATCCGTTTCAAGGACTTTAATTTTTCCATTTTTTCACCTATGTTTCCAAATTTTGAACTGCTATTGGGAACTTGCCACTGCCATTGTGTGATTATTTTTGTAATATTTTTTTTTCCCAGGTTTCAAATTAAACCATGACTCCTTATTGGTCAAGTTACTTCTAAGGAAAAATGCTCTCAACTTCATTCAGTTTAACTTCCATATTAGAACATGAATGGCTCCCTATGTCTAAATTTCCTTCTTTGTTCATACCTGCTTCTGTACCCACACCATTCTCAGTTCTTCATTAAATCCCAGTTTCCCCCTGGACTGGGCTCTCAACTTGGCATTCAGAAAACACTCATCCATGAGTACAGCTGGTTAAATTAAATTGTCATATGCAACCTTCATCCCCACACTCTTCCCTCCCCATGGTGTTTTTAACCACTTATTTGAAGAGCTACTGGGAAATGCCCAACAGGATGTACTTTCAGTTTTCTACTTTTAAGAAACAAGACTACAGGCAGTAACAAGTTCTGAGATGCCAAATACATGCAACTTGATCTCTTATGTGTGCAGTCACTAATTAGTGTGTGGCAGTGCTCTTATCTCCCAGAAAGTAAGACTCTGATATCCGAAAAGATTTCAAGATTTAGCCAGTATGTGTAAAGATTCCTAAGCTGGGAGCGGATGCCACAGGAACTCTGCCCATATGCGTTGACAAAATTATTGTTTCAGCTCACAGTATAGCAAAGGTAATGCTGTGCTGTTATTTATGATCATTGCAGGTGGGGCATGAGCCACCTGGAGAAGTGATGGAATAGCAGCTGCAGTAGGAAACTCCAGAAAGTGGGGTGAATCCTGCCAGTCTCCAGAGACGTGCACCAGGGATCTTTCTCACCACATATGAGCACTGTCAGGGATTCTGACTGTGCCAGACAGAACTGCATTCTGCAAAGCTGCCAATTCCTGTCCCTGCAGGCTACAAGAGAAAAGCAGCTACAGTAAAAGATGATCCACAAATGTTGCTCACTCACTTCACCAGGTAGAATATCGGCACCACAGTTGGACAGGAGGACCCCAAAAGTCTGTCTGAACAGCGAGGAGCTTGCACAGCAAAGATTTGTAACCCAATGACTCGATGCCATGCAGGCAACTAGGACAGCACCTAGATTCAAAAACGAGCTCTGAAGGGTGACATGCTTGTTGGCAGGATGCTTTTTACATGACACACTAGTGGCACACAAGAGCTGTGGCAAAGCAGCTCCTATATTCTGGAGTACCTGCAGGGAGACTGAGGAGAAAGCAGACAGATACAGTTAATACAAGAGCTGATGTTTTTCAAACAGGTAACACATGACAGATGAATTTCTGGAAATTCACAGGAAAGTCTGTCCCAGGAGGCTGATGTATCTCAAAGCAGCAAAAGGCACAAGAAAAAAAGACTTACAGATCTTTGACCATGGGACAGACTGTGGTGACCATCAGGGAGATGCAGGGTAGCAAAAGCTACCTAAAGACATCCTGTCTCAGTTTCCTGAGGCTGGCCTGGGGCATTACCCCAGACAAGTTAATGGACAAGCAACTAAGCCCTACTCCATCTAGGAAAAGCAGTATTCCGTGGCACACCCCTCCTCATGCACCGGCCCATCAGGCATGCTCTATTCTAAGTCACTTAGTCTTCTAAGTCACAATAAGGTCTTCAAGAGGATGGCCCATGCCCCAAAAGCTGCCATGCATCACACTGGAGGAAGGAGCGACGCAGGGCAACCTCTCCACCACCTCTCCGCAATGGAGCAGCACCTGAACCTCCTCACCTGTGCCTTCCCAGCTGTACGCCAGCATCAGCCACGAGAGTACAGCATGCCAGAATAACTGCAGAAGCCCCGTCAGAGATACTCCAACCTCCCTCAGGGATGGCGTAGTGGGGAAGCAGTGTGGGGAGCGGTAGGCTCTCCAGGGAGGAGACAGGACAATTATGCCCCGGATAATTCTCAAGCAGCCTGGAGAAGGGTGAAAACACGGGAATGGCGGCGGCTGCGGGGAGATGCGGCGCGACCCCGCCCGCCCGCGGCGGCCCCTCGCCGGAGGCAGCCGGAGGACAAGCCGCCCACCCGCGCCGCGCTGCCGGGCCGCCCCGACCCC
>VZRV01008503.1:415889-513884 GCA_013398115.1 Falcunculus frontatus | reverse complement strand
GCCCGCCCCTTACCTGGCGGCGGCGCGAAGGACGCGGCAGCGCGGCAGGCGCCGCTATTTAAGCACCTGCGACCGGCGGCGGGGGGGCAGGGCCGGGCCGGGCCCAGCCGAGCCGCCCCAGGGGAGCGCGGGTGCGGTGGCACCGCCCCCCTGTGCTCAGCGCCCCGCCCGGCGGAGGCCCCGACCGGGCCTGCCCGCGGCTCCCCAAAGCCCTGGGGTGGGCTGGGCTTCGCTGCCCGGCTGGGAGATCTCCGGGCCGATGGGCCGAGTGCGGATGCTGCTCGCAGGGCAGGGCTGTGGCCGCAACTCTGGAGTCGGGTGTACGTGGCCGAAGTCAAGTGTGCCCCTGAAATACCCGTGGCTTCGAGGTGAAGCAGGTGAGCAGCCCCCTCAGGGTGCTAGTGCCACGTCTCCCGCATCACAGAATCACAGAATATTCTGAGTTGAAAGGAACCCGCAAGAATCATCGGGTGCAACTCTCCAGTGAATGTCCCATAGAGGGATTGAACCCACGGCTTTGGCATTGCTAGAACTAGGCTCTGTTTCAGGAGTACTTCTGTTGTAGTCCCTTAACGACACTTGTCTTACTCCACACGCTTGGGAACTTGTTAGGCAATTTAAATACGGGCTGAGCCTAGATGTGACAGATTTCCTTCAGTGGTGAACCACTTTAGATGGTAGAAACGGACGAAGATGCTTTCTTGCCAGGTACAGCCTGTGGAAGGAAGAAGCTGGCTTTGGTAGCTGAGACGAGAGAGCTGTGACATGCAAGAAGCCGCTGTGTGAGCGGACAAGGAGCCAAGGAAGGAAGATCAAGATGGGCCATTTGTAAGTGCTGTAACAGTGGCAGGACCAAGACAATGTGACTAAAGTTTGCCAAGCTGGTTAGCAGCAACCTGGTAGCCAGTGAGGTGTAGGGGAGCCAGTTTGGGTTTATGCAAGTCAAAACAAGATGAGCCAGAACAGGGATGGAGTGATGCTGGGAAAATAAATGGCAGGAGGAAAAGAGAGTGGTTAAAGTCTTGCTTGACAGAGAGATAATTAATTAGACAGTAAGATTTGGTGAAAATTCTGTGTGTAGCTTTTTGTAGGCAATCTGCATTTGGGTAGAGACCAGGGGAAAATTGGTATTGAATTGAAACCAAAGAGTGTATGAAAACACATGTTGGGTGTGGAGGGAGCTTGTCATAGGGTAGAAGGGTTCAAGCTTTTCAGAACTGTAGGTTCCTGAGTGTTAATGACCCTTTGCTGTCTCAACTATTTCATGTCCACACTCAGCTACCGTTGGCTGGAGGGGCTTCAGTCATGTAACACTCGTGATACTACTGTGTAGGGTCTCGTGGTAAGGAGAGACTGGGAAGTAACAATTCCTGTGTTTTGTGATGAGGGAAATATTTCAGGGAAGGGTTAAAAAAAAAAGTCTGAAGACAACAAAAGAAAATGAGCTGCGCTTGTTTAAAAACTCGAGCTGAAGATTAATTCTTGCAAGGAGTGAGAGAGCATCAAAAGGTAGATTCAGACTGTTTTATGAAGTCTGACAGCAGTGACACAAAGAGATTTAGTTATGTTTATATTCAGTTTTCTAATACTTGATTCTGGTTACATTGTTTTTTCAACATAGAACTTAAATAATTAATAAAAGCACTTCTGTGGTGCACATTTCTGTATGAAATATTTTGTCAGGCTAAGCTTTTTTGGTTCTCCGATACTATTAATTATTGGACCACTGCTGTGATATATGTTCTGTCTGTTTTCCTCTTACATAAATAGTTTTTTGTTTTATGTAAATACTTCTTGTACCAAACCTAACATATCAAGAATTTTACTTTAAAAAAAAAAAGTCAGTCATAACAGTTAACAGGTTTGTTGGCTAGCATTTACCTAAAGAAGATTTCTGTCTACAAAGCCTGCCATCAACTTTTCCCCTCCATCCACCACTTGGGTTTCTTGTAGTCTTGGGCTTAAGGACTTGATCCCCATGATGAAAGAAGGGATTTCAGGAATATCATTCTTCAGTTCTTCAGATTCTGCCTCAGCCTGATATGAGTTTTCAGTGCACCAAGTGGCTATTGATTCCTGCCATGGGACTGCAGTCATAAAAATGTAATATTGAGCCATATACTGTGATTTAAGATAAGAATTATTTTTTAAACTATTTTTTTTTAAACTTCTAAAATAGTAACTGTTGAACTACAAGTAATGCGTATTTTAAGTCCACACCGTAAATGGTAGTATTTGGCAAAAATGGAGCCTTATTGGTTTTTACCATACAGCAAGGTACTGAGAGAGTTTTTTATGTTAAGGCTGGACATAGTTGTATGACCATAGTTTTTGGATGTTAGTGCTAGTAGAGAAAATAAAGTATTTTTGACTGGCATGGAAAACAGTGCTAGAGCTATGAAAAAATGCAGTGCATTTGCAGCTGGAGTGTGACAGGGAACCCAGAGCTACCAGAAAATCACTGCTTTTGAAATTATTTCTGGGGTTACAGTCAGTAACACTCATGAATATACTGACAAGATGATTACCATTTGGTATGATGAGCAGAGAAATATAGTTGCTCATGATTTAGTGACTGGGAATTAGTTGAGGCTATTTTGATGGAAGCCACTACTTACAGCAATAATCTGATGAAATATAAATGAAAATTACTAACTTTGCATTCCTCTATTTTTTTTTAATTTTAATTTAGCAAACATGCTTAGAAATATCAAAGACAGTTGAATTGTTTGCCTAAAGATGATGGTCTCTAGAAACAAGGGCACAAATGCCCTTAAGTAAAGTAAAACTAAATGCTGGTCACTTCTAGATTAAAATGCCACTGTGCAGAAGAGATGTTAATATGTTGTGTGTAATATGAGATGGGTCAATAAAACCACAGCTGTTGCAAGTAGGCATGTGAAATACTGGATGTGCTGAGATTGTGCTTTAGTTCAAAACCTTAAGTATGATCTGCAGAAGGTTTTCAGATGTTTGAAAACCCAGTGAGACAATCCAGATTGTCTTAAACTGTCCTGGTGAAAATGTAACCATCAAAGAAATACCTAGTGTTTATAATTCACAGCACACTTGGAAGCTTTGTAGAAGATCCTTAAATCAAGGCTGATGCTACTCACTTTGTTTCAGTGACAGCTGACCTTTTGTTGGTATACTTTGAAGCAGGAGCTGCTGAAGAGTGCATGGAGGAAACACATGGTAAATTTCACGTTATAATTGTCACTTGCTTGCTGTAATGGTATGGACCAAATGAGATGATGATGCAGAAGTCAAGAGTCACCCAGCTCTCCATCTCCCACTAAGTTCTGTGCAGCCAGTTCACATCAAGAAGTTGGTGTGCACAGGAAGTGCAAAGCTCGACTGAATAGTTAAGAACTGTGTGTTTTGGTTTATTTAGGTTCTGGTGGACTCAAAAGATCTATGCTTAGA
Organism: Falcunculus frontatus; assembly: GCA_013398115.1. Taxonomy (NCBI): domain Eukaryota; kingdom Metazoa; phylum Chordata; class Aves; order Passeriformes; genus Falcunculus; species Falcunculus frontatus. The sequence goes on along the minus strand of VZRV01008503.1, from coordinate 510,458 downwards.
AATACAAGTCTAAAAAGTGTTTATTTTATTAAAATTGTCAATTTATAGGCTTAGAAATTACAAAAGCATTGCTGCCAATGTTCAACGAGCTTTGGAACCAAACTTAATTAATCCTGAAATTGTTCTTCTTTGTAGTTCAGCAGATAGCTACAAAAGAACCACAGAAAAGAGTGTGTTGCTGGCTATACTAGAAGGGACGATAAATGGGGAACTGACGCCCTCCCCACAAAACAGCAGCCAGCTGGATCTGTGGCATTTGTACACTCGTGCAGTGCATCCTAGTGACCTGTGATTATGCCTACTCAGGAGCAACAGAGAAAGATCCAATAAGAAGACCAAGTTGACTGCTCTCTTCAGAGCCTGACTTGGCTGATGGTCACTGTCTCCTCTTAATGAATTTTCTTTCCCAACCTCTCTGCTGTATCCATCTAAAAGGTGTGTGAATGCAACAGACTCATTTGGTATTTCTGTTAGTAAATGACAGAATCAGAATGATTTGGGTTGGAAGGGACCTTTAAAGGTCATCTATCCCAGCCTCCCTGCAATGACCAGGGACATCTCCAGCTAGATCAGGTTGCTCAGAGCCCTGTCACATCTGCCTGTGAATTGTTCCAGGGATGGGGCAGCAACCACAGCGCTGAGCAACCTGTTTCAGTGTTGCATCACCGTCATCGTAAAATATCTCTTCCTTTTATCTACTCTACATCTACCCTTAGTTCAGTTTAAAACCCTTTGTCCTATTGCAACAGGCCCTGCTGAAATGTCTATACACATTTTTCTTATAAGCCCCCTGTAAGTATTGAAAGGAAGTGAGAGAGAAGTGATTAAAAATTAATGAAATTCAGAGAGGTTATGCATTAACCCTCATAAAAATCAAATAGCTTTGTTTTGGCCAGGAGAGGTAGATCCGTATCTCAAATCTGTATCTTAATTTGTTGGGTTTGCTTATTCTGATTGCATTTGATTTTCAAGAGAAAGGCATGACAGCTATTTCGGCTGGTGGCACTGGAAACCCATAACCTCTTGCACTGTGCTGTGATGACACTGGGACGAGGACTAAGACAACATGCTGCACCCGTCAGACAGGGGTCTGGGGCAGGCAACATTCCCTGGCTGCAGGCTGTGCTGCTTCTCACAGTCAGGAATTGAATCCGGCAGAAGGGCGGCTTGGTCGTGCTGAGGAAGGACGGAAGGAAAGAGGAATGAAGGAAGGAGGAATGCAAAGCTCTTCTATTACTTCTCATCCAGTGCATGTAGAGACCCAGTCCGGACTTGAGGAAATCTTTCCACATATTAGAAGGGCATTTTTGAAATCCTAAAACACATGTAATTTTCTGTTCAAGATTTATCACTGGTGCCCTTATTTAAAAGGGATGTAAGACTAGCAGGTTGGATATGCACTTAAGCAGGAAAAAAATGCACAATGAATGAGTTCACTTAGCTTTTAAATGTAAATGAGTAAGTGGCACCAGTTCAGGAGAAAGTACAAGAAAGACATTGGGGTGCTGGAGTGTGTCCAAAGAAGGACAACAAAGCTGGTGAAGGGTCTGGAGCACAGGTCCCATGAGGAGCAGCTGAGGGAGCTGGGGTTGTTTAGCCTGGAGAGAAGGAGACTCAGAGGAGACCTTCTCGCTCTCTACAACTGCCTGAAAGGAGGGTGTAGCCAGGTGGGGGTTCATCTCCTCTCCCAAGTGACAAGCAATAGGACGAGAGAAAACAGCCTCAAGTTGTTACAGGGGAAATTTAGATTAGATATCAAGCAATATTTCTTCACCAAAAGGGTTGCCAAGCATTGGACCGGTCTGCTCAGGGAAATGGTGGAGAAACCATGCCTGCAGGAAATTTAAAGGTGTGTGGATATGGCACTTGGAACATGGTTTAATGGTGGACTTGTCAGTGCTGGGTTGATGGTTGGACTCCGTGACTTTAAGTTTTTTCCAACCTAAACAGTTCTGTGATTCTGTGACTGCAGTGATTGATTGTTCATTTCTAGGCTACAAGGTCAGACTGCTTACTTTGTATGACCTGGGAGATCTGTGTTTTGGTTTGCTAGAGAGCTGCATCCAGATATTTTTGTCTCCCACCCAAATCTGTTTTATGGAGCTGTAGATGCTGGTTTTGTTCTTGCCCAGATTACAGCAGAGTTTAAATAAAAGTGAGACCTTGAATTCTCAGACTAAGAACAGGTCCCAGCTGGGAGGTGAGGATTTGTTTGGAAGTATACAATGAGATCTATCATTTTGATTTTTGCACTACCAAAAATGATTGAGTGGTCAAAATGTGGTGGTTTACACTTATCTTAGTGAAAAAATCAAAGTTTATGCAAGAGACATTGTCACCCTCTACCATCAGTGTGCTGTATCAGAGCTAAGGATGGTGTACTTGGCCCTCTTGGATTGACACATATTGAATAGAAACTAGTATCTCTATTACAGTTACAGAGCAGAACTTTATGAGATTGTGTGCCAAACATTATTGGGTTGATAAATATTTTGTTCACTCCTGTGATTGTTGACCCTGGCTGGAAGCCTTGCACCCACCAAAGCTGCTCTGTAATTTCCCTCTTCAGCTGGACAGGGAGGAGAGAATATAACTAGTCTCATGGGTTGAGATAAGGACTGGGAGAGATCATTTATTTATTACTGTCATGGGCAAAACAGACTTGTCTTGGGGAACTTGACTGAACTTATTACTACTCAAAATCAGGGCAGGATAACAAGAAGTAAAACAAATCTTAAAACCACTTTCCCCTCAGGCTCTACCTCCTCCCCACAGCAGTGCAGAGAAATGGAGGATGAGGGTTACAGTCACACTTTGTTCCTGCCCCTCAGGCAGAGGAGTCTCTCTCCCACTCCAACATGGGGTCCCTCCCGCAGGAGACAGTTCTCCATGAACTCATCCAGTATGAGTCCATCCCACAGGCAACAGCTCTCCAGGACTGGTGCAGCGTGGGCCACTCTTCCAAAGGGTGCAGTTCGTCAAGGACAGGCTGCTCCACTGTGGGTTCTCCACAGGGTCACAAGTCTTACCAGGACTAATGATCTCGAGATCCTCTGTTCTTCCGTGGCTGCAACTATATCTGTGCAATAACTTTTTTTTCTTCAAATATGTTGCCCTAGAGGTTCTGCCATAGTCACTGGTGGCCTTGGCCTTGTCCAGCAGCAGGTCCATCTTGGAGCTGGCTGGCATTGGCTCTATTGGACATGGGGAAAGCTTCTGACAACTTTTCCTGTACAGTGCTGTTGCCATACATGGAATGCTATTTTTCTACCTAGGTTCATGTCAGCTGAGATGGAGTAACTCCTTAGGCTTTGACAGTATAAAATAGACTCAAATCATTGGTGTTCTGTTCCACTTGTTTTGCAAGTCTCATAGCTTTTTTTTCAATACTCTCCATATTGATTTTAAAGGAAGGTAAATGAATAATTTAAGATTAATGTCTCTGCCTTTGCATTTTACATATTAGTGCATCTTGTTTAAAAATTAAGAAAAGAAACAAGGATTTTTATCTTATTCATGACCAGTACTTTTACACATGTTTATAAATGCAGTATAAGTGTTTTTGGTAGGGTTGCTTTTGGTTTTTTTTGGTACGGGGGCCTTGTCTAAGCTGATTTTTGCTTACTTTGTCTATTTATTTTGCTGTTATAGATGATTATAATTAATTTCTGTGCAATCTCGAAGTTTGTTTTCCCATACTGAGTAATTAATCATCACAGCAGTAAGGCAGGTTATTGTTTCTTCTGACCGTTGCAGTTGCATGTCTGTACATGGATGTATCCAGGCACCGGAGCTGAAAGCCTTTCTTTAACTAACAGTACCTATGGCATGCTACTGCCACATACCTAAGCTACTTGCTTCCCAATGTTAAAAGATATTAAAAGTGTGTGTGGCACCACAGGTTGTTGAATTCTCTCAAACTCAGATTTCTCTTATTCGGGAAACTTGTAGCCGGAAGTAATTTCTGAAAGCCTTGAGACAGAGGGAAAGGGAGAGGATTGGTCTATGTGCCATGAAGAATTTCTGAATATTGATCATATCTTTTTTCTGACAAATGGTCCATTTCCCTTTTTATATTATACTCCAAACAGGGAATTACTGATACATCTTGGATTATCTGAGGAAAGATTTCAGAAACATAAGAAGAAGGTGCCTAGGAGACTGCTTCACCGAGGTTTGTGTCTTCTCTGCATAGCATGCGACTTTATTACAGTATATAGAATTCAGCTTTGTGGTAGAGCTCTTATTTAAGGGATAAGAACATTTGACTTGGTCCATAATATGTGCCTGAATCATATCAGACATCTTAATTGTCTTTAAGGGTCTCATATGATCTGACAAGGATGTAGGAAAACATGGGTGGAAATTGCAGGAAGTTTGGTAAACCTTCAGGTCTTTCAGGTCTCAGGGGAACTGGCTAGATGTTGTTCAGAGTTCCATCTAGCCTCAGATCTTCTGTGATCCCGTGAAGATCTGCAGACTTTTCACAAGATCTAGCACTGGCTGACTTTTTAAGAACAGTTCAGGAAAGTCCTTAGTTATCCCAAAATGATGTTATTTTGTCCCTACTTACTTGATACTATAGAATCTTCCTGCCATTTTGGATGATGGTTAAGTGGTTAAAAACTGCACTTGAGACCTAGCTTATTTTTTTCTACTCCAACCTTTTGTCATCTGCAAAGCTTCAGGCTCTTTAACATCAGTAACTGGAAAAATATTAGATATTATGAAGTCTGCAGGAGTCCACCAGAATGGTGTTTAAAGTTGATTCCCTCTTCAGTTACATCTTAAGACTAATTTTTTAATCTGTTATGTTCTTGCATTGCTCTAGTTATAAACCAAATGTTGTGTATTTCTAAATCAGGCATCTTACATAAATCCTTTTTTCCTTTGACCCTATTATTCTTATGATCCAGATTTTCAACCTAATCCTAAATTAGTTTAAGACCTCTATTTGGTACATCCATGATTGACACTAATTATCTTAAATGTTTTTTAATTTTCTCACCAAGTTCTATATTACAGTTATTTGGATTGACACCTTTTTTTTCTTTCTTTTTTTTTTCTTTTTCTATAATGGTGTTATCTTTCTTTTAATCTTCTAATCTTTTCCAGTATTTGAGAATCACTGAAATAAAAATTAATGATCCATAGTATGGCCTATTCAACTTCCTAAATTCTTAGATGTTGTTTATCTGATATGGTGGTTTAAAAATATTTAGCTTTAGTAGATGATGTATTAATATCTCTCTTTAGATACCCTTGGATTGCAAAGTATTTTCACCATGTGACTACATGATCTAGATAGCCTTTATGAAATGTGGCAAAATGTTTACTGAATACTTTTCTTTCTCTTTTTGTTTTTACTGATTCTGGCATTTCCATCTAGTATGGATCCCATAACACAGTGGAAGTTAAAACGTTTTTGTTGGTTTTTTGAACAAACACCTATTTATCACCCTCAGTCACACTATCTCTGTGGACTTTCCTACCCCCTGTGTTTAATGGGCTTTTCTTATCAATCTTGTGTAGTTTATAATTTCAGGATTTAAAGCCACTATTGAGAGAAGCCTTCCCTTATGTCACTGGAGCCAGCTGTTTTTAGTTCCCCTCTCTGACTGTGATTTAGTGAACAGGTGACCTGGGCTGGTGATGTGTTGTTGTCTAAAGTGGGAGAACTCGTTCTCTATCCCCTCTCTACCCCTAGGTCGGGAATCCCTGTTTGCCAAATCCTCCTACAAGTTGGTTCAGTTGGCTTAACTTAGAACAGAATTTTCTTATTTTTGTTTCCTGGGTTTGACTTATGTTTGGTTGGTAAGTTGAATCACAAGCAGACATGTACAGAGCTGGTACAGAGCTGATGTTGAGTGAAGATTGACAACTTGGCCCATGCCTTTTGACAATATTGAACTATTGAGCAAACTGGCTCATCATGAAGCTGTAGCCGAAACCAGTTGGGTTGTGTTCAACTACTGTAGGCATCTCAATCAAGGGATTACTGCTTTATGAGCATATCCAAAAATCTAAAAGTTGACCATTTTCAGTAGCACCTAGCCATACTACTTGAACCTGATTACTAACAACAAACGTAATCAAGTAATGGTGACTTGGTTGTCACTAATGTTTGGTTGTGCAGTCCACGTAGACAACTTAAGATTAGGTGTCATTTATGATTCTTTGTTTGTCAGCTGCACCAGAGAGCATTTCATTTATGTTTATTTCTTTCCACAACTGCTATGCTCCCACCCCCACTTCTGGGCTAATTTTGGCCCTACAAGTGAATTGCCCATAATATGCTCACAGCCTGCAAGTGTGGCAGCTTCTAGAGAGTCTAGGACCTTCCTAGAAGAAAACACCTGCTGTACAAGAGCACTGAATTCCTTAACTCAGGCAAGTGTTCCAAAGGGGGTCTCCAAGATTAGACGTGGCTAGCAGAAGACTACTTGAAAGCTAACAGTATCTATGTAAATCAAGGTGTAAGCAAACTGTAAGTAGTTCCAATATGATCCTTACCAACAGCCATGTATTTTTCTGATTTAAAAGTAAATATTGACTACAGCAAGAAGGTCTCATGCAGTGTGCATTATTTTGTGAGGCTGACATCAGTTTCTTCACCATAGAAATAATCCCACACTATTTTTAACATGTTCCTCACCTTGACTCAATTGCTACTACTACCATAGTTGGGTTATGGAGATGACAGTGGAGTATATGCAAACAGTATTCTCTGTAGAGCCAGTAACATCTATGGACAACAAAGGAAGACATACCTGCTGTGATCTAATATTCATTTGAATCATTACTTGCAAACATCTGGTTAGATCTGATTGTGTATCTGTTGTAAACATACAATTCATGTGTCTTTAAATATAGACAGTGGCATCAATAACCATTAAAACACCTGCCTTGCTGGGAGAGAGGTAAAGAAGGGTTTCCTAAACTTTAATGGAGATACAGAGCAAGTATGGAACACTTTTAAATGTCAAAGAGAATAGAAGATCCTTTAACTGAAGGCAAATGTCCAAAGGAGACTTAACAAGAATTTTAAAACAATTGTATAACCAATCTTTGACTGAACAGATGAGTAAGATATTGTTCCCTACAAACACTAACCAAGGTCTTAACAATATGCTACTGTTTTTATAATTCCATAAAAAAATGACTGAAAAGATCATTGAATGGAGTAGCAGGAGATTGCAAGTTACCACTTAGCTTTTACAGGGTTGATGCAGAAATCTGTCTTCTGTTCAGACTCTGCTGTGTATGGCATCATATGCTGTGAATACAGCTTCTGTGAAGAGGACACAGCAGGACACTGGTGCTGCCTGTCATATAAGCAAGGTTTTTTTGCTCCACACACTAAAATAGTGGCTTGTAGACTGTTGTCAGTAGTTGCAATAGTGAACATATCTTCTGGATACTACTGCTCCTGCTGCGTGTTGGTGCAAACACCTTTACTGATACTTAGATAGAAGGTATAGCTGAGTTTATGCTCCTGGGCCCAAAAGGACTCTTAACAGGTAAAACTCAGCCTGTTTTTTGCTTATAAACTGATACTGAGGTAACAGTCACCACTTCAAGAACACTGTAACATTTTTGTGAAAGCTTCTTTTACAACTTGTGACAACAGCTGATTTTCCTAACTGTGGGTAGCAAGAAAAGCCAGAGACTGGACTGTTGCTGCCTACACATGGGATGAGCTGCTTCCTGAAACACAAGTTACAGTTTCACTCTTCTTTACCAAAACCACGTTACTGTACAACTGTTTTAAGCCGGACAATCACTTGGAGGAATAACTAGAAGATGCTATTTGCAAAAAACCTCTGAATTCTAATGCATGTTTTTGTAGCATCTCTTGGGGAGCAGCTGGCAAAAGCACTGCCACCTTGAGCAATCTGGAAAGGTCACAGCTGAGGAAAATGGGGGCACAGGTTCCATATTTCTCCTGCTGGGAAACTTACTGTTTCCTGTAAGCAAAGGCTGGTACTTAGTGCAGTAGTGACGAGTTCTAGCTCATAGCTAGGTGGACAGAGAAGACATCCTCCACGTTCTCCCATCGTATTAACGATACTACTTCCATTTTGAGAAGTCTGCAAATTCTTTGCAAAATACCAAGGAAGTAGCTCTAATCAGTAGCCCATCATCCTGAATTTTTTTTACATTTTCAACTGCTCTATGGGAAAATTGTGGCAAATACGTATCCTTCCCCTTAATCCGAAGGGAACACTGGTGCCCGCATTCATTTTTCCCTGTAATTTCCTTATTCTTTCTTCTGTGAGTGTAGTGTTTGCTCTATACTACCTCTATACTATCTAGAGAAATTATGCCAGACTAACACTGGGCATCTGAGGGCTGAGTTTCTTGTGCTAGATGTACAAGATGCAGTTTTTAAATGGAGAAATCTTCCGCATTTCAGTCCTGAAAGAAAACTAAATTTATTCTGTAATCCCACTAGCAGCGGACATCCAGTCTAGTGTTTCTAATCAAGTCACTCAGAGCATGGAACTGTTGGAACTGTGATTTCAACAGGGGAAAAGGTGTGGCAGCAGTTGGCCCACCCATGGGAAAAGACTGGTGAGACTTCAGAGGGATGTCAGCTGCAGAAATGGCAGATCACAGACTATAACACTCCTCCTGTGCTCACACACTCGAGCACTTAGTGTGTGCTGTCAGTCTAGAATGGCTCAGAAGTGAGAAGGGACTCATGCACATAGGCCAAGGGATTCTCACCTGTGAAAGAGAAACTTGCATTGGAGAATGAGGTCAGGTGCCTGGGGGCTGAAAGTTCTGTCTGTTCTGTCTTTGGTTCTCTGTCTAAATCCATAGTCCTGTAAGGTGCCAGAGAAAGAGAGTTCAACACAGGTGGAAGATAAATAACAGTTTTTGAGCTTAGGCTGCTGGGTTTTGGTTTTTTCCCTTCCGAAGTTGCATTGGTGCATCTTACCTGGATACAATGTCATCAGTACTAACACTGGGGCAGCCTTAATATTTCTGTATTAGAGATGACTATTTGTATAACCTAGCAATGACAAGAGTGGGAAGCATAAGGGAAGGCTGTGGATATTATGTAAGGATCTTATCAAACAGCAAAGCAGGAGGGAACATTTGGTGGGGAGAATCAGCAATTGTTGTAAAAATGGGCTGCTTTCTTAACCACAGTGGAGAAAGAGTTGAGTCATCTCAAATGAGATGATCACGTGACCACTGCTAACTTTCTGCAGCAGAAAACATGACTTAAGAAATTAGAATTTCAAGAAGGCAGACTGAGACATGATAAGAGGAAAAGCTGAATAATCAGAGTAGTGAAATTGGCATGATTTATGGCTTATGATTATTAACCTTTTTAAAAAACCTGCTGAATAATAATATTATAATAATAATTAAGTTAAAGAACATGATTTTTTAAAATAAATTCAGCTGGGACAACGGCAAACAAAACTAATATTTTAGGTTACAATAATTAAGATAGCCATCCCATATTTAAAAACAAAAAGAACGGATTCCAAAGGAAGTGAGAAAAAGCAGTTACAGAAAATGCAGAATTAGAGTATTAAATGTTCAATAAGTAATTGAACAGAATCCAGAACAGGCCTCTTGTGTTTTAAGATTATTTTATTCTTTTAAGACTGTATGCCTTATATTTGTTATTGAATGAACTAGGGGAGAACTCAAAACTCAACATGTCAGTAATCATGGAGGTCAAAGTGAGCTGAGGCAGAATACTTATTAGTGTAATAATATGTAGAGTTAAAGATAAACATTAAGTTTTCAGTTGAGAGACTTGGTAATCAGTCCAATCAAGGGCACCTCAACAGTAGATATGTTATCTGGTGCTTTAGTACTTTGAACTGTTTTTAGCTTACGCTATGCTTGGAGGAATTCCTGACTTTTTTCATGCATGCCGTTAAGTATAATTTCCCTTTCATAACAACTGAAATGGAAACCAATTATCTAGCAATTGCAAAACAAAAGATAGGCATCTTAACATCTGTGTATCTTAAGCTTTGCAAACATATAAGACTTGAAATGTAATCCTTTTTGGCATGATACAAGACCTTTCTTTTTAGTTAGATAGCAAAACTCACCACAGTTGTAACTGGCATGCTGTTCCAGTTCATAATCAAATACCTTACCTCCTTCAAATACCCTACATAAATGTTATTTGGCAGTGGTAGAGATAGGTTTCCCTGAAAAACTACCTGACCGTGTATTTAGATAATTACAAACCCGCTTTGATGGTAGTGATCCAGTTTGCAGCAGTTTTAGCAGTACCTGGGTGCAAGTCAAGTGTTAACAGAGGTGCCAGAACAGCCTCTGTCAGATCTGTTACACTTCAAGTTCAATGAATACTAGAAGAACTGAGCAACACCTTTTACCATCCCTAACCAATAACTGAGGTGCTGGGGGAGCAGAAAGCAAATGACACATGAGCTCTCCAAGGCTCTAGCCTGTTCTTTGGCCAGTGTTGAAGACAGACTACTGCATTAGATGGACCGTTCAGTCAGATCACTGAGCACTTACATTCTTCATTCCTGCCTGCCAGCAGAAGATAAGTATCAAGCCCATGGACTATTGCTTTCCTGCATGACAAGAATGGTACCTCTATTGCAGTGATATCCAACCAGCTGAGAAAGTGAATTTAATAAGTCATTACTTACTAAGCTTCTACAGGTCTTGGAATTAGTAGAACACAAACAGATTCAAAAACATTTGTTCAGTTTAAACTTCTGTTCTCTGCTCAAAGCTTAGAAGGACTATACCATATAGACTGCTGAAGAAGTATTAAATTGTCTACTCTTTTTGACTGGTGGAACATTAGAAATCAGAAAGAATTACTTTAATCTTGTCACTAATTCTCCTCCTGCACACACAACAAGATATAGGCAACAACAAGATATCTTTCTTATCAAGGAAGACAGGGAACGTACAGCATTTGATAGCACTGTTTACAGACAGCAGCTCATGTCCACAAGCCAAGATTTTTCTCATAAACATATCCACAGTTTTGCCTAATATAATTTGTTAGTGAAGCATATCAATTTAGTAAAGGCATAGGCCAGTACAGACATCTCAGACATTCCAGTTTAGTAAAGACGAAATATTTTGGAGAAGTCATCTTTCCATCCACCTTCTCTGTGATGTTTTTAAATATACAGAAGAGTTCATAATGATCTGTACCCTTTAGCACTTAAAAATCAATCAACACTTTAAAAATGTTTAATACAGGCATAGTTTTGCTCTATTACCTTATTGCTTATAAGATCTGTGGAACTAACTGCAAAAGTACAGACAATATAAATCAGTATTTAAATTATATATTACATGTTTATTATGGGTGCAAATTTTTTAAATTTACATTTTACGAAAATTCAGAGTTATTTACAATTTTTGTAAGATAAACTTGTATGCTCTAATTTACAGTCTAATGTAGTAACAAATCATAAAAATTCAGATCCTTTAGAGTTGTGTTTACAAATTAATTTTCTTAGGAGGCAGCTACAAGGGATATTGCTGTATACACAAGCAAGAACCAGCTTGCTACATACTTTTTTTTTTTAATATCAGATAGCGACATGTACTTTTTACATTGTTTTTGAGTTTCTTACAAAATGTCTATATAAACTTGTATGGCTTCAAAATTGTAACCTGCACCCAATGCAAATGTATGAAAAACACCTGAATGAAGGCTAGTTTAAAAGTGCTGAAACATTAACTACTTCATTTAACTTAGAAATGAATGTAATACTTGATTAAAAATAGCAATAATAGGTTTGGGTTTTCATTAAAGAAGTATTGTTGTGTTAATCAGTTTGATTGTAAAGCAGGTTACAATTCAAATTCCAACAAAAAGACTGTACCATTTTATGAGTTATAAATTTATCACCAATAAGATTAGCAAATTAGGAGCCAAATATACTCTTCCAATCAAATCTACAGTACAGTTTGTTCTTAGTACTAACAATGAAACTCTCACCAGCAAAAGTGTCTAGTGTACACTACAATTTATGCAGCCTCTACAAAGGCATAATTTCTTGTAAAGCTTCAGCAGTCCAGTTCATTACTGGCTTTGCATGAATTAACTCAAGCATGTTTTACTGTTTTAATAGAGAATTTGAAATAGATACTAGTATGCTAAATGTTCATTTGAAATTCCCATATGCAAGTTATTGAATTATTTTGCCCTAATGCTTATGATTTCAACATTAAAAAAAAGCCAACTTGGTAATACAAATACGTAAAAGATTTTCTAAATTGGTGACTTGCTTTAAAAAATTGTTACTGATGTGTCACATCCCTGTGCTTAGGCTGTAGCAAGCAGATTAGATAACAATACAAATATTAAAATTGGTAGTTATAGAAAAAAATGAACACATGGCAGGATTTGTCCTCCTGCGGCCATAAAATATCCTTTTAAAATGAAGTACTATATGTACATTCACATCATACATCCCCAAAAGCACTCAAAGTCTGAAGACTTATAGTCAAAGCAAAGAGTCATGCTGTTTGCTTTTAGAAGTTTGTTTTTCCTATCTTCACTGATTTTTCAGATTCTCCTCTTTGGTGACATTAAAATTACTTAATGAAAAAGTTTCTGAGTCCTGCACAATGCATCTCCCTTTACTAAAACCACATTTTATTGCAATTATTCACTATTTTAAATTTCTTTTAAAACGAACTACAGTTTTTGCAAGCCTGCCTTCTAAATAAATTGCAGTGAAAATAATTTTTATACAGTTGTGTGTATAATACAAACACCATGCTTTCTTGATGAAGAGCCAAACTTTGAAAAAGGAAGTGAGGCACGTGAGTATCAAATTGGATAGGCACAGGCTTTTTTTGAAAGGCACAAATGTAATGCAATTAATATAAAAATAAATTAAAATCTACCGCATTAACTCAAACAATTAAAAGGCCCCAAAAATTTACTAACTGCAGAATTAAATCTCTGCTGTGTTTTGCAATTTGTAACACATTGCACTTAGTTAAAAAAAAAAACAACCCTATATAAAACAACTTACATTTTAATAATATATGATACATGGGCATCAAGTTACTTTTATACATCTCTTACTCAGCTGGTCTTGTGGCATGAATGGATAGAAGAACTACACGAGACTTAGCCTCTGCTATCTTTAAAAACTGTCAATTAAAAGCTGGCAATTAAAGAATCTGAAAAATGAGTATTACTTATGAAAAGCTCAAATATTTCTTACTAGCTCCCCTACATTTTAGGTTTAATGTTTACAGTACAACATAAAATTTCATACTTTCATTACAACTGCAGATTACTATTTTGACTTCATCTATATAAAGTTACTAATTTTTCAACAAATTTTCCCAAGTATTGCAGTTGATCATTTACAGACAGTGTTGAAGTTAACTTCAGTGCTATTGTAAAGTAATAAAAAGTTTTCAAAATGACTCTTAAAAGTGCATTTACTTTCGGTAGTTTAGCCTCAAAGTAGGTCAACATTTTGGAAAAATTAATGCATGTTAAAATAGTGTTTGAAAAGTAGAGAGGGCAGAGTGGGTTTCTTGCACTCCTGATCCGACGACTTTCACAGGTACATCAACAGTCTGCCATATACCGTCCTGAAAAATAAAGGTAAGTTTTTTGCAGTCAGTAGATAAACCAGATTTTGTCAGTATTTTCCTTGGAGCAGTTTGAATAACTGTTGAAAAACAAACTGACTTGTCAGACATGTTTCAATAAAGAGTAACTATTTATACATCACTCATTTAACAGTTTCATATTTTAGAATTTAACACTAGCAAATATGTAATATTAATTTGAATATATAAGCATGTCAATGTCTTACCAGTGGCAAATCTCTTCTTAAGAAGGGAAAGCCGATAGCCAGTGCCTGCAAGTTCCACATCCACTCCTGAAAGGGTGCTTCCTTCACTGATGAATTGCACTGCAAGTGTTGCTGGTTTACTGGGTCCTCCTGAAAGCTCAAATTTTGCCCTGAGGGATCCAGAACCTATAAAAACAAAAAAACTGAGAAGCTGATTGTTTTGCAAGAACAAAATCATCTCCCCAAATTTTTAGTAGTAAGAAGTGAAACTAACATGGTGAGCTTTGAGATCTATTCCCAGTGGCAGACCTACGTACACTTTCAGAAGAGGTAAGAGTACAAGTCTGTTTTTTCCAATACTCTGTTTAAGACAATGACTAGTGAATGATTTAAAGAGAAACAATATACATTTCTGCAAGATTATACAAAATGTGAGTATCAGACAGCCTGGCAATCATGTACTACTTATCTAATTGGTCCCTATAACATTTATGCTTGTTGGTGTCTAAGTACTTAATACCATCTATCTCATGGTAGATGGTATCCGATGGATAGATAGGTAGATACTATCTGCTTTTCACTAGCAGATTTGAAATTACATCAGAACACTTAAAAGTTGTCATTATCCGTCTGTATTAAAGTACATGAACAAAAAACATTGGAAGAAATGCACTCCTACAGTAATGTACCATGAGGAAAGAAATTACTACATTTCTATTAAAGACAAGGTCTGATTAAATACTTCTCACAAATTTCAGTTGATTTTTTCAGAGACAGTGATGAAGTGGCATCACTTTGATACTATTATAAAGCAATAATACTTCAAAATTACTTTAAGTACATTTCTGTAGGCAAAAAAAGGCATTTTAAAAATCCCCACATTGCTACTGCTTTCTGGTTTTCTAACAGGTCTTTTCTTGTTCTTGCAAAGTGTGCTGGGAAAATGAGATTTAAATAATTAATAATGAAATAATTTTTATTTTAAAACAACTTGCTATTCCTATCAATACAAACTGCTAAATGACAAGGCAAGTTAGTAACTGAAATGTTACAGAGGTAAAAGCAGGAACTAAAAGAAATTGTTTCACACAGTGGCTTGTTCTTGATAAATTTAGCTTAAGATCAATTTCATTTCTTCAGTAGGTCTGCCTTATTTCTGTAAACTGGAAATTCTTTCTCCTCTAAGTATGGAAACTCATATATTCAAGTGCATTGAAAGTTTGTTCTGTGTTTTATCTCTCTCCAACTGACAGATGACATAATGTGGTGGACCACAAAAACCCCCAAAACATTTTATCATGCTGTCCACCAGGAAAGAAGACTTGAAGACACTTGTCCTGACATGAACAGTGTTTGTGCAACTTCTCTCTTTGCTTCTGTAAGTGCAAGATCAGCACAGTATTACTTCCTCCTGAACTGAGAGTACTACACATGTTTATACTCAAAGGAAAGGGGAAGAAAAGATAGTGGGCAGAGAAGGAATACAGCAGAAGCAGTGGGATATGTGCAAGTCTGCTGTCAGCACACAAGATGCAAACTGGATCACTAGCAGCCAATTCTCTGCTGCTCTGCAGGTGTACAGTTCTTTTTCATCTGGCTGCATTTATGTTTCAGTATGATTTTTTCTTTTAAAAGAAGCCAGAGAATTTGGAGAAGGGAAAAAAAAAGAGGGTTATTCCAATGTAACGGAAGACATAGCAAAGAACTGTGAGGTTAGTGAAGGACAAAGTACACCAGACTAGACTAATCGCCTCTGTCCAATAAAATTCTGATTTTGTTTGAATGATAACCACAACTTTGCAGCCTTTGCAGGAATAGAAGTTGTCTTCTCTTTTCATGCTTGTGGTTTCTATATGAAACCAGTTATATTTACAGGCAAATTTGTGATTTCACAATCCCCTTCACTAAATTCTTAACAGGACTAAAGGCCTTTCCTTCACATTAGCAGTTCATTTCTCCACAGAGGCTTTGAGGGTGAGATGCTTCCCTTTGGCTCCTGTACTACTTCAAAAAATATTGCACCTGCAGAGACTGCAAGGGTCGTGACATCAAGTAGAGCTAAAAGAAAGGCACTGGGCAGAGGACAGCTATTGGTACCATATGCAATATTCTATAAATTACCACTCTGAGCAGATGTGCATAGATTAGTTTTTTTCCTGGAGTCATTATGGTCAAAACCAAGATTCAAAATGTTGGTCAAGAATAATCTGTCTAAGCACAGGACTTTTTGGATTTTTTTTTAACCCCCAATTTTTCCACTTATCTCCTTTTAATGTATTTAAATTATCCATGTATAGAAAAACCCATTTTCATTTGAGTAACTGCTCACTTCCAAATAGCATGAATACAATAATTTCCTATCCCATCTAGACTCTATTTTAGAACTACTAACTGCTTTCAGGGTACTTCATTATTTTCCCTTGTATAGCTACTAATTAATTTTGTATTTTGACATCTCACTTATAATGGAATCTCTCAGGAAGCAATTAATTGAGAAGAAGGTGAACTAGTGAATGGGGTACAGCATGAGAAAATGTGTAAAAAGGAATTAGAGGGTACAGAGGCTAAGATGATCACCTGTTTACTGTTAAAATTTTTCTGTGCAAGAAAGCAAAACAAAAGAGTTCAACTTGCCTCCATTCTCAGACTTCTCTGAAATGCTAGATATTTTCCAGTATGCTTTCATCTGGTCTGCATTCCTGTAAGAGAATACAAGAGTATAGGTTAGTTATAAGCACCGGTTTTAGAACTTTTATTTCCCTTGATTTACACTGGTACAGACATCTATAAAAATATTTGCACATTTTAAGGTCCATCTGTGAAAAACTACAGGAGGAAAAGAGGAAAAGAGAAGGGTGTGTACTCCAGAGAAGCAAGCTTGGAGAAACACACTTCCTTACAAATTTTATACAATTTTTTACACATTTAACACTGTGCTGTGTCCCCACCTATGGCTCCAAAATTCAAAACCCTCTGCAGTCTTAAAGGGTAAGTTACTCTGGAAGCAGTCTGGAAGCTATGCCTTGATGCTTCATGATGATGGTAGAATGGGGAGGAATGTTGATTGTTCTCCCCTAAGTAAGAGTCCTGAGAGCATGAATTTTATTCCATTTCCATTCTAGTAAAACTAATTGGCGTAAGTGACACACTGCTCAAGCTAACTTCAGACACCGTAAAGGGGCAGAAAAGGGTACCAAGAGTGCCTAAGCTGACAGGGCATTTTAATTCCTGGAGGACTTTCTAGCACTCGCATCAAAGAAAGTAAACAACGTAAAGCTGTGAGCAGCATGAAGTGCTGATAGGTTAGAAATTGCACTTGGCATTGAGGTAGCAGGACTGAAATGCTCACATAAGTAGCACATATGGTAGCATTTACTCACAGGAAGTCAAGCTATAATGCACTTTTTTTCCTTAAAGAGGACCAATCCACTAGACCGAACAGGTAGTACATCACAAATACTATACTTGTCTGGGACACAACTGATTTTTATTTTTTTTTTTGGTCAGCTTGCCAGGCTCAAAATTCTGGGTTTTGGAAGTTGCCTGAGTGAATTCACTAATACAAGTATCCCTAAGTCTTCCCAGCTAACACTAGGTGTGCTGGGTGGGTGTTCCTGCTTTCACTCTGGCTTCATGACAGAGGGCTTGTGGAAGAAGCCTGTGCAGGGAGACTGGCTTCACCACAGTGTAGTTGTGTCATTCAGATAGGATACTGAACTTGTTCAGAATAAACTTAAGACTTGGTCAAAAGTATTGTTTCTTTGAAATACCAAGTCAAGAAAGATTCAGCCCTGTAAGGATTTTTTTCCACTTAAAATGATACTCTATTACTACATTGTCCAATAAACGCCTATAACTGTATTGCCTCCAAAACCATCAGAATCTACCCAATAGATCATGTTTATTTATTAATGCATCATGTTTATTTTTCTTTTAAACCTTGCTTTGTAAGGTAAATTGATCTATAAGAAATAAGGTTAACAAAGCCTAACTTCCTTCAACTTGGTATTCTTTGCCCTCTTCACGTTAAAAAGAGCATTTTGGGAATAAACAGTCCAGGATTTATTTACAGCTGGGCAAGTATGTACATGCTGCATAGGCACAGTGATTGACTTCTCACCTTTTGCTCCAGGGCTGTACTACTCTGTCTAGTCCCACTACCCTCTGCTTGTTTCCACAAACTTGTAGTAACATAATTTCCTAATGTCTATGTCACACTTCGAAGTGCTACTGTAAGTGCAGGCTCAGAAGGTGGTGGCGGGTAGCTGCTAGTCTAATAATCTGCATGACACTTGAACTGAGAGACAGTGCTACCTGGTTTATGGAGAGCTCCTCAGTTATTCAGTTACAGAGTTTTGTTTTAAAATTATTTCCATTAGAAGCTAATTTTAAAGGTAGAACAACCACAAAACCTTTTCAAAAACTGCATTTCTGCTACGTTTTCTATATAATCCCCTTATATTAATACATTTATACACACACAGAGAAAATGTTTTTTAACCATTTCCAATTGTCTATTGTATTAAAATTGTCTATTCTATCTATTGGCCAAAAGAAAGCAAACACTGGAAAATTCATAAAGGCTTGTATTATTACACAGTTGGGACGGTACTTACGGTCTCAGTTTATGTGAATTGGCTGCACATGATCTGTTTAAACCACAAAATGCCTAGACATCTGATACTGCACATTTTGCTACTTCTTCCTGTGAAATTTTTCAGGCTATGACACTAAAGAATACACTGAAATGAATCTGAAAAAATACTGAAAAGTATTAATATTACCATTTTGCAGGTGGAAGTGACTGCATGTTTATTACTCCTCCATCTACTGGTACCACAACCTGGACATTAGACAGCATACTAGGCACATTCATAGACTCTGGATTGTATTTATAATCCACTCTCACATCAGTAGTGCTAGCATCACATTTCCAGTAAGTTGCAAGATTCAAGGGAGTGGACTGTATGCCATTTGAAGATACCTGTAAAAGAATAAGCCATTGAAAACAACTTAATTAAAATATCCACCTTTTGGGCATTGGAATTAGGGGATGATGGTAACTAATATAAGGCTCAGTGCTGACAAAATATCAAGAGAACAATTGACCCCCTGAGTCCTTAATCACAGAATTCAGAAGACTGCTGCCTAAAGGAATTCCTGTTATTTTAATTTTAAATTAAAATACTTAAAGAAAAGGTTTTAACTCCCTCTGGCCTATGAGGCTCCTTCCTGCTCTTTTATAACCTTTTTTAAGCTTTGTTTTTGTTGTGTTCTGCCTTATGCAAGACTCATGCTTGCAGCAAAATGACTTCATCCTTAGCAGTTGTGCGCCGTGCCAGTTCAGCTGCCCAACCAGCCAGCAGTAGAGAACAACACCTGTCCTTATAGGACAGGCAGCCAGCAGGAACAGTTCTTGCCTCTTCAAAGCATTATTTTCCTGCTGCAGGAGGGTTGAATGCTGCTTCTGTAGCTGAGCTCATTCTACTGCACTGATGCATCTCAGCCACCTTCTCAATTTACTTGAGGAACCTCCTGTGTCCTGGTGCACACTCTTGCCTTTCTTTGTCAGCCCAAAACCTTTCTTATCTGTCTGAGCTTCCACATGCCAATGCCTCATTTTTACAGAAGAATACACAGTACTCATTTCAGCAAACCAAATGGTTTTTTCCTTCCATCTTTCTCATTAATTCTGTGTGCCTAACATGCTTTTTGCAAGTTCAGTATGCCAAGATTTTAAACCATACTAGGCAGATATGGAAACTACAGGTATGAACAGCTGGACTGACAAGTAATTTTCACGGCTTTTTTGTGTGTAGACAGTTGCTTCAGATGTTCAGACATTTCAGTGTAGGCCTAGAAAATCCCTGTTCTTGAATATTCATGAAGACTTTTTATTAACAGCCAGAACATCATCTCACTGATTCACAGAATTGCTGTCTGGTCCAACCCTCCAGCTCATGCAGGGCCACCTCTAGCAGGCTGCCTAAGCTCCAGACAACTTCTGAACTTTTCCAAAAATGGAGACTCCACCACCCCTCTAGGCAACCTGTCCCCAGTGTTCAGCCACTGTCACAGGAAAAAAGTGTTTCTGGCTGTTCAGAGGGACTCTTCTGTGATTTAGCGTGTGTCCATTGCCTCTGATTCTGTCACTGGGCACCAGTGAAAACAGCCTGGCTCTGTCCTCTCTATGCCCTCTCTCAGGTATTTATACATATTGATGAGATTTCCCTGAACTTTCCCTTCTCCAGACTTAGGAGTCCCAAGTCTCTCAGCCTTTCTTCATGGGACAGATACTCCAGTCCCACCATCATCTTTGTGACCCTTTGCTGATCTCTATCCAGTTTCACTTGCAATAAACAACCCAGAACTGAAAACAGCACTTTAGGTGTGGTGTCACCAGTGTTGAAGGGAGGGATCCCCCTCCCTTCACTTAGCAATACTTTGCCTAGTGCAGCTCAGGAGACCATCTGTTGCCTTTGCAGCATGAGCAGAGAGTTGTTTGGCTCATGTGCAACATGGTAACCCACAGAACTCTCAGGTCCTTTTCTGCCAAGCTCATTTCCAGCTGGTGACTTCCCAAGTGCACTTCTTGTTGAAATTCATGAGGTTTCTCTCAGCCCATTTTTGCAGCCTGTTGAGCTCCCTTAGGAGGGCAAAATGACCCTCTGGTTTATCTAGAGGGCCATCCCCATTTGGTATCATCAGCAAACTTGCCAAGGGTACACTCTGTCCCATCATTCAGATCATTAATGAAGCTATTAAACTGTAAAATCAATATGTCCCCTGGGGGGCATCAGTTCATCTCAGTGTCTGCTCATCCAGCCGTTCTTCACCAGCATCTCTGTACGGATTCTGTGGTAGATGGTGTTGAAAGACCTCATGAAGTCTGAGCAGACAATATCTACTGCTCTGCCCTCATCTATAGGGGAAATCATGTCATCATAGAAGTTTGTCAGCTTGGTCAAGCATGACTTTCCCTCAGTAAATTCATTCTGACTACTCCCATTTTATTACATTGTGAGAAATCAGAACGTCATACATTCTCAGAATCACAGAATGGTTTGCGTTGGGAGGGACCTTAAAGATCATATAGTTCCAACCCACCCTCATCATGGGCACAGACAACTTTCACTAGACCAGGTTGCTCATAGTCCTACCCAGTCTGGCCTTGAACACCACCAGGGATAGATGGGGCATCCACAACTTCTCTGGGCAACCTGTGCCAGTGACTCACTACTCTCTGAGTACAGAATTTTTTCTTAATATCTAATCTAAACCTACTCTCTTTCAACTGCAAGCCATAACCATGCATTAAAATTCATCAGCTACAGCATCCAAAACTTAGGCAATTGCAAAATCAAAGCCAGTACAAGTACTAACTACAAGTCCCCACCAAATCTCTTAAAGGAGAATTTGACTTTGCTGAAAAATACCAAAAAAAAAGCAGTGTTTGAAGCTTATTTGTGGGATTGGGCTGATGCATTAGCAAGATGAAACAAGCCCTGTATCTTAGGGAACGACGTGAAGCATAGCAGGAATGTGCTAAGCCTGGGCAGAGTCTATGCATTGTAAGTAGAGACATACCCAGAGAACTGGTCTAGATGAGGGATGACAGTTCATCTCCATGCTGGCAGACAAAGAATAATTCTTTTCATTTCTGGGTAGTCATCAGATCTGCTGAAATTCCTTAAAAATTCCAAAAGGAAAAAAGTGTTTACCTGATACTTTAAAACATCCACATTGTAATAGGATGCAGATGGATTCTGCTCTGATAATTTCTTGAGGTAGACAGTTATAGCTTGCATGTTCATCCAAAAATCCTTAGTACTGGAGTCATTTTGTGACTGATCACTGTAAAGAAAGATCATTAATTAGGGGTGAAATATTACACCACTCATACAAGAATACTAGACATTTTAACCTTTTTTTGCAAAATATGCTTTTTCAGTATAATTCATTCTGTCAGATATAGCTTTGCTAACTTTTCAGTTACAAACTGTCATGTCAAACAGTGACTAAACTTAATTTTGTGTGAATCATTTATTACTTTAAGTATGAACTAACAAAATGAAATTAAGTACAAAAGAATACATGTACATGGTTTGATTAATTATTTTAGTAATTTAAAAAATACAGCATTTAAAACCACTTAACTTAGTGTTCAAATAGTTTCTCCAATAAATGAAATAGAAACTGCTCAGCTGAAATGGATTTCTGCTAAAAAATTCCAGCTTTTCTATTTTTTAAAAAAATAGTATTTCCAAGTGCAATTTCAACAATTATCCTACTCAGTCAGCAACCTTTTTTTTCTTACAAATTCTTCCAAGCATGCTGCTACACATCTGAGAGATAGTTATGTAAAGAATCTGATTAGTGTAATGAGTCAGCTTTAAAATGCACTAGTAGATGGCAAATGAGAGTACCTGAATCTCCTACTACTTGTTTTCCATTTAAGCCTACTGTTTAATCATTTAGTTTTATCATTATTACTACTGTATAAAGAAATTATTTATAAAATGTATATAAAACACAGACATATTTACACATTATTTTTTATGGCTCCTGTTATACTCAGCAAAAGTTTTCAGTCCAGTTATCACTGAGACTTTTAATAGTGACAGTGGAGAACAAGATTAATTCAGAAAATTAAATTATATGTAATTAAATGAACCAGACTGCAATGAATTCTGATTTACATACACAACAATTCATACTTTACAAATTATGTAGTTTACAGTTATGTTAAAAAAAATACAAAACCTGTATACAAGTTGTGCATTTGGAAGAATCTGCTCTAGTTTGCTTGTGTTTTTCACCCTGAAGCAGAGCACAGCAGGAGATGGGTTGCTGGTGAAGACTTTAATAATCCCGCTTGGGAATGATATTGTCATATCACCAGTAATCTTCACAATACATCTAGAAGAGAATAAAAAGATCAGCTTCATTGCAACTCATTAACTGCCTAGTTATAATACTAATTTTAAAGCAACCACTGTATTTTCACAATCTGATGAACTGAATTAAAACAGGAAATCAATCTCAAATGAAGGTAACGTGACTATGTACTGTCGCTTTCAACTTGGAAGTAAGATGAAATACAAAAGAAAAAGCTTTAACTGCTTAAGCATACAGTAGTCTTGGATATTTTTCAGGCTTTGAAAACATGGCACAGCTATGCCTAGGCAAAGCCTAAGTAGCATAGCAATGGATGTGACAGGGAATGAAGTGCTTTCAGCTGCACAAAATTACATATAACACCTACCTGACAATGATAAAAATCCTTGTCATTCTCAGTGCTCTCACTGAAGACATTTTTGTAAAGCAGGTATATCTGAAATCCTGGCAGGATGCTGGCCATTGTAGAGCAATAAGCCACTGTTGTCATTTATACCCGGGGAAAAAAAACCCCTTTGAATTCCCCTTCTAATGCATACTCATCCCCCCACACAGTATGAAATGTAGACCCAGTGTCTTTTCTTATTGTAACTCATTACATTTAATACAATTCACTATTTAACTAACTTTGTGGGATCTGCTCCTTTAAAGTAGGCGTTAACAGATTCAGTAAGGGCTACTGCAACAGGCAAGGTGTCCTGGTTTCCAAGGCTGACGGGGCTGGGACCACGTGAAACACCTAGAATACATACAGTGTATAGATTTAATTTTCAAAAAGCTTAGTAGATTTCAGAATGGTTGACTATATCTGTAATTTTCAAAAGAGTTTACACCAAGGCCACAGTACCATCTGAGGTATTACTTGAAAAGTGTGTAGAAATACATAAACATAGTACAGTACAATCCCACCAAAAGGCTGCTTAGCAGCCTAAGAACACAGGCCTATTGGTATGACATTATGTAAACAGACACAAAGAAATACATGAGACAGAAGAACACTGCATTAGAATGGCTACTGCTGGGGGTGAAGTCAAGAGACCCAAAGCAAATTGACTAGAATGCTTTAAAAAAAATCCCTACTGTATGCTTTTTGTATGGAAAAATGTATGATAAAATGGTCACAGAAATACAAAGAATTCACTTACAGTAAAAATGAACTTAAATGCAAATTCATCAATATTATCCCACTTAAGTGAACTGTTGAACATTCTTTAAACTTTTTCAGCCAAGAGACATTGAATTCCCAAGCAGAAATTGTTGGAGAAGTCTTCACTGGTTGCTTGTGCCAACACAATTCCAAAATGGAGCTATAAAAATCAACTAAGACCTCATTCTAAGGCTTTCTGAAATGCGCGTATTCAGTTGACGAAACAGGTTGTCATGGGATTTCATTTTTCACAAATTTTTTACACGTGTATGGAATATAAAAGACAGTAATAGAAGTTTCTTCTTTTTTTCTTAGTGCAGCAGTGTAGTAGATAGCATCTTACTATGTTCTTTTGTACCATGTGGAAATGGTCTGTATCACACAGTATTATCTATCACAAAGGAGGCACAGTCTTCAGCTTTCATAAGCAAATTGAAAAATTTCTCTTTTATACTGTAAAGCAGAGACAAAATGCTTGTGTATAATATTGCTCATGGCAAATTAAACCTATTTACACTAAGTGGCTGTCCTTTCTGAGCGCTTTAAGAAGCAAAAAGGAAGTTGGGGCCTTGTTCTTCACAGAGCACCTAATACCTCATATTATACCTTAAATTAAGAGATAAGTGAATGAAGTAGTGACAGAGCAAAAGACAGGAGCTGGTCTAATCTAATCTACCTCATACCTCATTCTCCATTACAATTTCTCACATAAGGTAGTAAAATGTTCCAAATGCTTCTCAGTACCATGAAAACATCTGTGTAACACTTAGGCCTCCTTAGATCCAAAAGATCTAGCTGCAAGTGCTAAAAACCAAAAATTCTTAAATGAACTAATTATTCTGATTCTAGCTACAAACCACTGATTTATTAATTTTTTTCAGTATGAACAGTAGGTTGTTTTTCTTTATTCTTTCAGACAATAAATAGATAATGATTTCAAAATTTTTCTCTCCCTGAAAACTACCAACCATAGCTGTGAGTCTCAACAGTCTCAGGATTCTAGAAATTATTATTTCAAGAGGCAAATGTGCAATAAAATAATGAGTTATCAATTACTAGAAATTCTCTTTGGTGAAATACTGAACTCCAAAATTATTCTTCACTAAAGCCAAAGTGTACACTCAATGAATGTGGCACTACAGTTGCTGAGCTGTTTTAATGTCTTTTTCTGCCAATTTACTAAGGAACAATAAACAGCTTTAGAGCAGACAGGATTACCTTATATACAGGTGTATAAATTATTTTAAAATCTTTTACTTAATGGCCTTATGTACATTTTTATAGCAATATTTGAAAAATTATGCAGAGTAATGCAAATATATTCATTATATTCCTCTTGGTAAAAGACAAATATTTTTTTCTTGACTGAAGAGTGAAATTTATTAGAAGTAATAACACTATTTTTACTTATTTTAGGGAACACCACAGGAAATACGTATGTATACATATTTCTTTGAGACCTATTTGGGCAACTACAGTTGGGATCTCTTCTCTCTTGTTTGCTCTGCTCCCACTGTTCATCACCCTTTGACTCAAAAAAATCTATGAATTCTCCTAGAAACCAATAAACTGAATAAATAAATTACTATACACTGAACAAGGCCCAGTGCTGGGTCCCGCCCTTGGGTCACAACAACCCCAGGCAGTGCCACAGGTGCAAAGCTGCCCACAGGAAAAGGACCTGGGGGTGCTGGTGACAGCAGCTGAACATGAGCCAGGGTGTGCCCAGGTGGCCAAGAAGGCCAATGGCATCCTGGTCTGGATCAGCAATGGTGTGGCCATTGGCACCACAGGGGCCAGGGCAGGGATTGTCCCCCTGTACTCAGCATTGGTGAGGCCACACCTTGAATCCTGTGTCCAGTTTCAGGTCCCTCAATTCAGGGAAGACATTGAGGTGCTGGAGTATGCCCAGAGAAGGGCAATGGAGCAAGGGAAGGGTCTGGAGAGTAAGTCATATGAGAAACAGCTGAAGGAGCTCGCACATTTAGCCTGAAGAAGGCTCAGAGGGGGCCTTTATCACTCTCTACAACTACCTGAAAGGAGGATGCAGCAAGGTAGGGGACAGTCTCTTCTCTCAGGCAATCAGCAACAGGAAAAGAGGAAATGTCCTCAAGCTGTGCCAGCGGAGATTCAGGTTGGACAATAGGAAGAATTTCCTCACTTAGAATAGGCTGCCCAGGGAGGTGGTGGAGTCACCATTCCTGGAGGTATTCAAGAAATGACTGGACTGCTTAGTGCTATGGTTCAGTTGACAAGGTGTTGATCAGTCAATGGCTGGACCTGATGATCTTGGAGGTCTTTTCCCAGCCTTCATGATTCCGTCATTGTATCATATGAACCAAAAGGTAACTGCTTATCCTGACGATGACAGTCATAGTTTTGTTGCCTTGCTGCTGAAAGTACAATTCAGTGCAGCAACATTCAGCTTCAGGGCTTTCTGTATCTGCTGTTAGGTCTCAGATGGAAGGGACATAACAGCTGCATGAAGGTGTCCTCACTTCATCTCAGGCTGCTGCCCAGATCAAGGCTCCAGTTCTAGCACCTTTGGCAGTGATGGCAAAGCTGGCTTAAATGCCCTGCCACCTGCCTTAGCCTGACCACCACTACCAGTCCCTGAGCTGTGCTGACAAAAGAGCTAGTGACATAACCATGCAAATGATCTCAGTGACACACTCAGAGTGCAGACCAAAACTGCAGAACAAAAGACTGCATCATTGGTCATAAAAAGGGCAGATGAATAAAGCTGACCAAATGGTTTTACTTCAGTTTAGGAACAAAGATCCAAACAATTTTCATATTGGCTGAACAGCTGTCTTGAAAATAAAATTTATTTTAAAGGTACTACCTTCATTATGTCTGTCTTCTAAGATTTGTATTATACGTAAATATAGAAATATTTTTACCGACTTGTGTTAGGAAAAAAAGGATTATCAAAGTAAAAATAGATTCAATTCACTTGAAAGAAAGTAATAATGACAAACTGAAGAAGCAAGGCCAAGTTCCAGCTTGTTTATGGAGCATGGAAGTGGATAGACAGAAGATAACATTACATAAAAGTGGTTATATCAAGTTTTGCTGATTTCAGCAACATACAACTTGTTATGTAGTGGAGATTTCAAGAAACTTGTATATGCCAGATACCAGAAATATCTGGAGAAACTTGTTTCAAAAGAAATACAATTTTATTAGATATCGTATATTAGGATGATTAGTTAAGACATAAATGTACTTTGAGTACAATACCTGGTGGTGTCTCACAAAGCTTTTCAATTGTAGGAAGATTTCGAATCAAAAGATCATCGTCTATTACATTTAAATAAACAAAACATTGCAAGAAAACAAAATATTTCAAGCAAAAATAGATGTTAAAAATTAATATTTAAAAATACTTTGCAAATTAAATTAAGGCTAAAGCATAAAAGAAACACTCAGTTATGCATGCCTTAAAGTTCACTTGGAAAAAGACAATTATAGAGTCAATTCGCCCTTATTCAGAACAAATGGGGTGAGGGGAACACTGGATTGTGCAAATGTCAAAAGAATACAGAATGCATTGCAGACTATCTCCTCATGCCCCACAGTACTTCAGCTTTGTGCACTGCCCTTCCCATTTTCCCAAGACTATTTAACTCGTACAGTCACTGCAGACGGAACTGGCCTTATTTTTCCTAGGCCGCAATAATAACCATCAAACCTCAGTGTCAGCACACACCTCCTTACCTCCTGCCTCACCTCATGATTTCACTCTGCCACTGTTTCCAACAACATAAACATATCCCCAGAGCTGGGGATATTGATGCTCCTGCCACCAATTTTTTGTTCCTCGTCACCAGAGCTGAGACCTGAGTATGTCAGCCTGGATACACTCTGGCAACCAAAATATCAGTTGCATTTCTGTGATGCTTCTCAGCATTTGTGAAACGGGTGGACACTGAACTGTAAGAGCTAAGGTTGGGCAAAACTCAGTAGCTTTGCACAGGGTGGAAACAACTCCACTGCAGAACTCCCACTAGGTGCTGCAGAGATGCTCTTCTGAGCTGCTGAGCCTGAGTGAGAAATTCTTGGCATCAAATAACATTTGTAGATAACTGAATGATAACTCGACAACTTGATTTAACTTGTGACTAAAGGTGTAACAGTGTTCGGGAATTAAACAGTTCAATTCTGCTAAATAAACAAGTTAAAATGTCTTAAGCCCTGCCCTCCCCAAACTGACGAAAACCGCCAATTAATTAAAAAAACTCCAATGTCTCCTTTTGATTTGTTATAATCAAATATCAAAACTGAAGAATCTTCCTTTAAAAACAAGAAAAAACCTTGTGAAATTAGTGGCAACACATGAAGACTAATTTGCTTTTCATCTTTATCTTTCTTGTTTAACTGTTTGTTTTGCTTTTACTGAACACCCACTTAGCTTACATTCTTAACTAACCTGAAGAAAAAGACGCATTAGATTTATTTTTTGGAAACTGCAACTATGGAACAACAAACAGAAGAACATAAAAGAACTCAATTTTGTGAACATTTGCATTCATTCAAATTTTTAGTATCAGTTAAGTATTTCTACACCTATACAATAACATCTTCTGAACAAATATATGATAACATGTTGTACTTGATAGATATACAAGCGGTACCAAATAATAATTCATGGAATGTAAATTGTGAAAAATATTTCCCTTAAAGAACATGCCATAACTGGATCTCTGGTCTAATCTAATTTAATCTACTTTCCTGTGTCTCAGTGTCATTTAGAAGCAGATATTGCAAAGGATGCTTGAAGTACCCGGGCTTGCATATAAAACAACTAACTCCAACAAATGACTCTTGTAAAAGGTGCAACCTGGTGGCTGAGTTATCCTATTCCTAAAGTAAGATAAAATGGTTAATTAAACTTACCAACTGTGGGTGTGTTTGCTGCACTGAGGGAAGCAGAAGAGGATATAGAGGAAATGCTCTCTGCACGTGCCAAAGGAGCTGCTGGAGGTGGACTTGAGTTAGAAGTCAATGGAGGGCTGAATGGCCTAGGCTGAACAAAAGAGATTACAAGAATATAACACAAAGTGGCTGTAAAGAGATGAAAAAAACCCACTGTAAATAGAAAAGTTCTTATTTCATGCCCAAATCAATTTCATAATGTTTCTCGACATAGTTTCTTTAATGTTTTATCATCCCTAGTTTTTAGTGTAAAACACAGAATCCACATTGTCCATCGGAGTAAATTCCATCATTTCATAGATTATATTCATTCATTTTTTTGACAGAGTAGTCAAGTCTAACATATTTGATTATGCAGCAGCCTGTCAATAATAATAATATGACACAGTATCAGAAACTAAGACTATAGCCCTGTGTATGTGTAGCAAACATGGACTTAGAGAGCTAAAGCAGAGCTGCTAACGAATTGGAAGTGAGAGCAGCACAGGGCAACTAAAATTGTTGTGACTGGAGAATAGGAGTGAGAGAGGAATAGGCTGTAGGACCAGGGCTTTTTCAGCCCAGTGAACAGAAGCCTAAGAAGGGATTTATTAGCAGTCTCTTACTAGGTAAAAAGGGGCACACGAAGTCAGAGTCAGGCTCTTTTAAGAGATGCAAGAGCTACAGTGAAGAAATTTCAGCTGGACTTTGGGAAAAATTCCTTCTTGCAACCCTGTGGTGAAATCCTGAGACAGGCTGGCAGACTGGTAGATTGTAAAATCTCTCACTCTGGAGGTTTTCAAAACTCAGCATGTGCCCGAGCAACCTGATACAATTTTGAAGTCAGCCCTTTTTTGAGCAGGTTGGCCTAGAGAACTTAGAAGTCTCTTCCATGCTAAATCTCTGGATGGTTTTAGGATACACTTAACTTTAACTAATGATCATGCTGGGATTAACCTATCTGAAAGGTACTGAAACCCACAAAGCATCATATTGGCAGGGTAACTGTAGAATCCCAGAAAATAAGGGGCTAATGTGTATGTCTGAAACACTGACAGCTGGATGGCTGTGGAGCCAACCAAGGATTGCTGGTAATAACAAAGACTGTTGATAATGATCAAGAACTATTGATAATTATCAAGGATTGTTGGTAATAACCAAGGATTGTTGGTAATAACAAACTGAGAAATAACAAGATGTGGCTGGAGAAGGGGCTGTGCAGTGGTAGTCAACACTTTTCCAGGACAAACATCCTGTTCTGCCTCCTGCAGATAAACACAAGTACAGGTACAGCTCAAGTGCGAGAATGAGACAGAAAAGTGGGCATGGACTGTCAAGACCACCCAAGACCCCCAAAGCCCTCTGACCCAGTTCCAGAAAGGTCTGAAAGAATGAACTGTGCATGATAACTAATTTGCATAGAAAGTGAGAAACTTAGCTCCAGGGTGGGGAAAACCTGTCTATAAAAAGGTACACCCACCAAGCCTGGGTGATATCCCCAGAACACCCCATCAGCTGAACCGACACTGGAACCAGGATTGGTGATCTCTTCTTCTCCCTTCCTCTCTCTCTCTTCCTGTTTAATTCATTTGTTCCTTTGTCTCTTCCTCTTTTATGCTACCTTTCTACCCAGAACCCACTGTCATGTGCATATATTGTAGGTCGGGAACTAACATACAAATTTCCATGCCAAATGCATAATTTAATAATAAAGCTTTGTGAGTTTTGTGGACCCTCTGACTTTAGTCATTCCTTTTGACCACTAGCATTTGTGAATCTTGGGTGTTTCCTTCCCCCTAAGGGCGGGATGTCACAGTAACTTTTTTTTTCCCATTCTATTGCACTTGTTGGCTTTGACAGAGACTATGAGAATTGTAAAACTTGTAAGACTTGACATATAATGAAGACAACTGACAACCTTCTACTTGTATCCAGAGAATAGTCAATTTCTAAAGTAACAATATATAATGAATATAGCTTTGTTCAGGATCATACTTTATAGCAGAATAGTACCAGATAAATTCTATTTAATTATGATGACATGAAGAACAGATTCCTTGGGCGAAGACCAATTACTACAGTTCTGTATTGGAAAGAGAAAAGAGTTTCAAAATGAATTCTGATCCTACAGAAAGGCAAAACAATTTGAAAATGTTTTGTCAGTTTTGTCAAAGCATACGATGAGAATTTTGTTTATAACAAGAATATGGTGAAAAGATCTTGCTACTTTGAAAGACAGTAAGAGGATTTTACCAAAGGAACATTTTTTCCAAGTCAGTAAGTCAAGTGAAACTTGCAGAACACTAATATTTACAGAGGAAATTAAGCATGGCCGAGTCTGATAGACTGTTTGGGTATTTGCATTCTTTACCACATTCCTTATCGGCAGGTGAACCCGCACTGCAGGCACATGCAGGCAGTGTGCAACCTCTCACTATCCTCATGGGCAGCTGCTGAGATCTACCACCTCCCTCCTCCACAAACCAGCAAAGGAGGGAGAAGTCACAACAGGGCTACTTCTGTCAATATATGACTAAAAAACCCCCACTCATTTCCCAAAGATCTGCTGACATCTGAAATCAAAGGAGGTTTGTTAATAACTTCACTAGTATTTCACATTTTGAAAACTTTAATCTTATACATGCACCATCTTTCATTATCAAATTACTGATTTGTGCAATTAAAAACACTCAGATGATGCAAAAATTATGGCTTGGACCTTTGTACTTGTGTTAATAGCTATTTGTTGCAATAAGATTGTTATCATAAACTATTACCATGCCTATTTGGCAATGTTGAAAGACTGCTTATGTGATTCCTTGAATATAGGCTGGAAAGTAACAGTGTAAATGAATGGTGTATCTGAAATCGAGTCAAAATGGCAAATTAAAAATAAAAAAATAAAAAAAAATCGATACATACTATTTCATTAATCCCACTAAGTTTCCCAGTAGACAGCTTTGGTCTTGAAGCAGGCCTTGGAGGGGGTACAATGGTGCCTACAGAAAGAGGAGTGGTAGGCCTCGCTGAAAGAAAGCAAATTTAAGAAAATAAATATTAGAAAGATCACACTGAACATAAATATTTATTTACTTGAGCAGAATATCTGGAAGTGATGTTTCTACTAGAAGTTCCTATTTTACAAGTGCCATGTTTTAAGAGTTACCACAAATGATAAGTGCTTTTAAAATAGTGCCATGTGATAACCTGAAAAATGACTCTAAAAATAGCATCATGGGCTTTCTCATTGCTCTCAAGTGATTTTATACCAACCGCTTTTGGAAGCTTGTATGTAAAAAGAATGGTTTTTGCAAATGCAATTACTTAATCTTTGTGATCTCATTGCTGTCTGACATCCCACAAAAATACATTCATATTTCTAGAAAAGCAACACTGCATAGTTAAGAGAAAGCAATGCCTTTAAGTGAATAATTTGAATTTTCTTCGTATTTCAAGCTGAATATTTACTTCACTGTCCCAAGTGGTATTAACAAGCAGTTTAGTACATTCTAAGTAAGAAGATGAGTTAATTTTAACATCAGTTGAGCAATAATAACAAAAAGAAAAATGAGTCCAAAGCTTGCATTTTGGAGTCAGTTATTAGCAAAGCGCAGTACAGAATGCATGCTTGGCATACCCTTATTTGTATGAGCACAAGAAGACACTAAACTATAGTCCAGTAGTGCTGAAGATGATGCAGAAGATATTTCAGCAGCAGTGCCAGTTTCTTCAATGAATAATTGTTCATGGCATATAGAGTTACTGAAAAGGTCACTTTGATCCTCAGAAGCACAGCTGTTGGAAGAATTCCCAAGCAAAGCAGAAGAGGCAAGGCAGGCATTTTCAGTTTTAAAATGCAATCTTTGGGGCTCCTTCTTGTTTGTGCTTGTTTGTCTAATTGTAAGAAGTTCATCAGCAAAGGAAATCCACTGACTCTGAGACCGTGAAAAACAGGATAAAGTACTGGTACTCCCTGATGGCGCTGCTGTAACACCAGATTTGCACAAAGTGCTAATGGTAAAGTCTGGTGAGGATGGGCTTGTAGACCCAGAATCTGTCTGGTGTCCAAGCAAAGACTGAGATACTCTACACCCAGGCAAATCAGTGGTAGATGAGGAGGAGCTCCTATTGTGCTCTGTAAGGGTAGCTGAAGGAAAAGGGAAGAATTGAAACTAAGACTGACAATGAGAAGATTAAAATTTCAATATTCAAAAAAGTATTCAATATCCACTGCACAAGGATTACTAGCCAGCATGAAAAATGACTGCTCTACTAAGCTAAACCCCTCCCCCACTTACAAATAAAAGAAAGAAAAAAGCCAGTAACATATCATGTGTACTTCATTCATACTGCCAACCATCTCACTTTCCATTTTTTAGTACATAAAAAAATAGTTTATTGTGTATCTCTCCACTTAAGGCTCTACTTCTCACAGCTTTCCTTATTCCTCTGACTTCCTACCTGTCGTGATTTAATTTTCTCTCATCTTTGTCTTTTCCTTCTTGCATCCTACTCCATTTTTGGTTCCTCTCCACAGCTTTCTGCTTTTAATTTCTCTCAAGGGTATTCAATCAAACCTATCCTGTTCCTTCCAAAGACTTTGATCCTCTTAGTCCTAACATTTGTAATAGGAAGGTCCAACAGATTTGGCTTTCAGATGAATCAATGAAGACAATGCAGTCCCGGGATCCGGTCTGATATTTATTCTGTCTATATCAACCTGTGTCTAGTGAATAACAATATGGATGAGGCATCATCCACCTCAGGTTTTTTTCCTCTCTCATCCTATAGTCTTCAGACTGCTGAAAAAAGGAGTTTTCCACAAGTATTCCCTGCACTTGCTGTTGCCTGTTGCTCTAGATGACAATAGAAGCAGAAAATGCAAGGTTAGTCAATTCTCAACATCTTGCAGATTGGCAGAGCTAGGAGCAACAGCAGTGACAATCAAAATAAAAAAAATAGAGAAACACATTTAAAAGTTCAGATCAAAAGTAAAGTCGTCCTCTCTACAGTGGTCCTTTTGCCATAAACAAATACATCCTCTAAGTCCACCTAAAAGTCAAGAATTTTAACACAGCTTTCCCTTTCTAGCCGGTATTTTAATGATCATTCAAAGTCTTTAAAATACTACTACAAATCCTATTGTAAAACAATGCAGAGATGTTAAGAACTATTTTAAAAGTACATATGGATGAAAATAAGGAAGATAACTAAATAGAAGCATTTTTACAGTATCAAGATCTAGCTAAAAAATGTCTATTGTGTTTGTTCAAGATAACAAAGTTAGCTTAAACTTCTAATAGAGCAGGATTATTCATGGATGACCAAAGATTACTTCTGTGCTGCATAAACCACTGTCTGCTCAAATACCAAGGTAGTTTAAGTGTTCAATGATTAACACAGTTATAAAACAATAGTTAAACAAATGTTTAAACAGTAAGGGACATATACTGTATTCCACACAACTAATGTATGTAATTTAAGTTTTGGATTGAGATTTTCAAAAACTTTAAATACCAGCTTACTACAAACCCTCAAGTTGAAGATAAAACATTGATTTCAAGGAAAATACAATCTGATCAGTTAAGTATTTTTTAAAAAACTTTAGAACTAAGTTGCAAATTAGCAAGCATTAGAAGCCAATTTAAACAATATGACCTACATTGATCCAATTGGTTTTTTGCCCCAAATGTATGACAAATTTGTCATACTTCGGAACACTTTCTTTATATTTAACTCCACAGATTATTTCACAAATGTAAATATTTTAGTTAACACCTAGAACAACAATCCTCGAAATAATTATTTACCTGAAAAAGTTTGCCAAGGCACAGATGTATCTAAACTTGATTTATGCCCACAAGACCCTCTATTGCACCAATTTCAGTGTACTGCAGGGCTCTGTGTATAAGCCTCATGGGTATGAGAACTTCCTGCCAGATACAGCTACAGAGGATATTATGGATCTCTGTCATTATTCATCAACCAGAGACTACTTTTTCCACAGTTCTGCTGCCAGGAGGAACTGTGTGAAGATTTCCTAATGTGCTTTCACTTTCCATCCAATATATTCACTTTCCATAGCAATAAACACCCGAATACAGCTACAACCACCGACACAACAAGTTAAGTATCCTCTGCCTTTCTCTGCACACTCCAACACCAGACCAAAGCTATCAAAACAGAATATTTTAAGAAAGCACCATGTCTTTTCAGAATATTCCAGTAATATATCTCTCTTTAGAATTTAGTCTTAAATGTGTTACCACATACATGGTGGATTCACTAGCCAATACTACTGACTGATCATGTAAGTCAGGATGAGAAAGTTATGATGAATTCCGTAAGCCAGATTTGTTAAAACTGCAACCTTTAAGGAACACAAATTTGTAGTGAAAGACTAAGTTCTACTTAGAATCTGAAGTGTTACAAAGCAATGCTGATTGTTGCTAAAACAACATTACTAAAGCCAAGAAACAACATGACTTTTTCAGAATTCTCCTATTGATATATGTAATCTTCCTTACTGTTCTTCAATCTGCATGATCAAGCACAGAAGGAAACCGCTAGGAAGCGATGATCATGAACAAAGAAGTGAGGACTATTTTTGGAATACAAGTTCTTCATTAAAAAAATCAGTGGACATTCTCTCTCAGGTGTGTGGGAGGAGAAAAATGAGAAAGAGAAAGAGAAAATTAAGATGTTGGAGTACAGATATACAGCAGGTAGACTGAAAAGAACTATGGAACTATCTTTTGCAAAGACTGGGTTTCAGGAAAACCTGCCAGTGTCCTACCAGCACAAATATCCTGCAACCCAAAATTCCCATGCAACATATGCTCTCTCCCTCCACCTCCCACACTCCACACACCATCCTTTTCCTTGCAATATCCCTGCTTCCAGGATCTCAGCTTAATTCATGTCTCAGTTCCGCCATTTTTATCCATCTCCCCTTGGATTATGCCTTCACATCTCCTAACAGAATCAGGCTTTCCTACAGGAAACAAGTTTCTCACAGCAAAGCTCTGCAATGCCTTTGTACTACATAGCCCAATCGACCTTCCTGGAAAGAAGAAATCCATTCCTATTCATTGTGCAAGCTCAGCTTGTCTCACAGTTGCTGCAACAACATCCATTTAATCTTCCAGCCTTACCAGCTGAAAAAAAAAAGGATTACCTTCTAGATGGTGAGCAATTTTTCAGTAAGTATGAGAAGAAAATAAACAAAGGCAGGACCAAGATAGAATCTTCCTAAAGTGTCTAGCACTCCCTCTTCCCTCTTGCTCTCTAGCTTGAAAGCCTTATATACTGCATCTCAGTTTTGTAATACTTCTAAGACAGTATACTGATTTATAAAATTGTATCATTTATATGTCAAAACACGTCCCCTCGCAATAACCAAAAAAATTACACCAGAACATCCTGAAATATATGGAGAAAACATTTTCTACCATCAAATATTTTACCTGAGGAGGATGAGGATGCCAAGGAAGCTGAAGAAGAAGATTCAAGAGAAGTGCTGAAGAGTGGATCCCATGCCAGGAAGTCACTGTTCCCCTTTCTATATTAAGAGTTACAATTGGAATAGAAATGAAATATTTATGAAATAGAAAATTTCATAAAAATCATAAACTTCAGTAGTTGTTTGATAATGTAATAATTATAATAATCGCAGAATAGTTTGGGTTCAATGGGATCTTTAAAAATCCTGTTCTAACCATGCTGACATCCACTAGACCAGGTTGTTCAAAGCCCCTTCCAGAGTGGCCTTGAACATTTCCAGAGACAGGGCATTCAGAACTTCTCTGGGCCACCTGTTTCCATGTCTCACCACCCTCCCAGTAAAGAATTTCTTCCACATATTTAATCTAAATCTACTCTCAGTTTAAAGCCACACCTCCTAGTCCTATCACTACATGGCCCTTGTAAAAAGTCCCTCAATAATATGATAAAAAAAATTTGACAAATTAATCTATATTAGTCTTCACATCTAAAAAGAAAAGAATTAGTTAAAACTTTCACGTCAAAGAACTGATTTGCACGTAGGGAGACTATCTTAGCCAACATCTAGGTGCAAATTTGTGTGTGGACATACTTCATAATGTCAGTTAAGTAACTGTAATTTTTGAGACCTACATCTTCAAATCCATTTATTTCAGTGTATATACATATAAGCAATGTATGCAGATCTGTGTAAATTGGGGGTTTGCAATCTTAAACGCTTTACCATGGAACACTCTTGAGCAGAAACTAAATCTGTCTTATTTAGAAATATTGTGTAGCCATGTAATTATAAATATCAACTGAGACAGATCACAATAAATCAAATGTATTAGAAGCGGTAAACAAATGAATGGAAACATCCATTGATACGCTTAGTCTTACAATGCAATAGAGTTGCAACTTAAAATAGGACTCAGCTGTCCTTTCCAATGAGTTTCTGAGTATTAGGAAAATAAGAACAAGTTATTGCAAAACTGCATTTGATAGAATTTTAAATTTGAACTTACTCATTAACTGGAGCAGAAAGTTTTGATTTTGTTAACTCTTCGCCTAAGAAAAAGATACAGTATTATCGTTAAAAGTGTGAAAAAATAAAAATTCCATTTTGATTATAAAAATATAGTTAATATTAATGTTGGCAGTTCAAAACAAATTACTATTAAAACGGAAAAAAGTAAATGCATTATTTCTGATAACTTAAGTTTAGATATTCCTGAAATGTGAGAAGACTACACAGAGCAATGCATTTCATGAAGAAGTGTTGTTTACTTGAAATTTCCTCTTTGAATTATACTGTTTACATCAATACTGTTCTTCAGCAAATCTGGCCCGGTTTCCCACTGAAGCCCCTCCCACCCCCTGCATAACAGAAACTAATGCTCTATTCTCTATCTCTATGTCATTATTTTACATCATACACACAGTGTGCTTTGCTGGTTTGTGGATCATACTAAACTTGAGTAGGTGGAAGAGTTTCAGGAACTTGCACTAGAGTTTTTTCCATGGGGTAACCCCCTTTGGCATCTGGATGCGTTCCTCATTACTGTCAGAGACAGGTTCATCTGGTCCCCACAACAGAGAACAGCCAAGTACATAGATAAGGAAGAGGTATATAAAACTAACAAGAGAAACATTTTGTTCCATTTAAAATACAGATATTTAGGAAGTTTATGTCTCCAACAATTAAAAAAAGGAATTTGTTTTCATTCTATGTTAAAAAACTAACAGACTAAAAGATTCACACTTACTGGATGAATTTTGATTCATTTGTGCCTGAAACAGAAAAAAAAGATTAGGAATAAGTTCTTCTACTGTGAATTACTGTGAAATAAAGCACTTAATAGTCCCAGAGTTCTTTTTTCCACTCAACTTCCTATAAGTTATTTTGCTTTCAATGCCAGGTAAAACTATCATGAGCTTGTGGAAGACCATGGAACATGAGCCTGGACAGAGAAAACACTGCACATCTGCCATACCAGTATGAAAATGCAGAAACAAATACTATAGAGCTGACAAAGGGAGCATCATTTTAAGATCTCTTTACTGGCTGGAACAGTAAAACAGCTTATATATCTATCACATGGTATACATGAAACAAAACATTCCTCATGTTTTCCCAACAACTGCCCTCACATACTACACTTACTTGGTTTTAACTACAAATGCGAATAAAAAGCCATTCTCTACTTACAGGACTGTGTCTCTGCTTTCAAAATGTGGTGAGAGAAAAAAAAGAAAAATTATTATTTTAATACGTTATGCGCACTATTTTCCTTAAAATCAGAACCAGTCTTATTCTGATCTGAATCTTGTACTAGTATACCCTAATATTATTTATTATCTGGTGGTATAAAGGATTATCCCGTGAATTGGCAGGATACATCAATAAAGCTGCCCTGCAAATATTACATGTATCTTCATTATATAATCTGTTTTAAAAGACCTGTATATTATTGAAAACAAATTAGCAAATTATGTTAAAAGCCATGCACGGCTAACTCTAAGATGTAATTGAATGTCTTGTGGTGGCAACAGCATAAAGGCAAGAACTGAGCACTCAAAAGACTCATATGAAAGTTTAAATATGAGAAAAGTACTTAATGTTATACTGCAATAAAAAAGTGCAATATAAATACATTGGAATACAAAGTATACAAAAAATGTCCTAGTGCATAAGAAAAAAGGATCACTGAACCTGGAATAAATTCTGAAGGCTATAATATATGTTTACACTACAGTTTCTTTACCACTTTTCTACATATTAAAAATACAAGGAACAAAACTTACAGATATTGCTGGAGAAAGAGTGATGTTCCCTATAGATACTTTTAATTCATCCAAAGAAGGCATAGTGTATTGAGAGCTGTTATTTGGTTGGACAGGTTTTATTTCCACATGGAACCTCCTGGGTTCATCATCTTCAGAGTCAGAATCACTGGATGAGTAGAAATGGTTCTCTTTGGTATGTTTTTCTCAGTTAAGGTGGAAATACCACGAAGTCATCTGCTCGATCTACTTCATAATTATGCTTCACAAAATGCCCATATTAAGTGACCTCTTTGGCCACTTACATACATCCACAGTCCAAAATTCACAACTCTGAGTTAAAATTTAGGGGTTTATTCCATTTATCTTCATAATGATGATTCTGTTCAGAAAAACATGATGTCATAACTGAAGAATGGCAGTATCTGTTATATAACTGAACAACTGTATATTTGAAGGCATGAGGTTAAATTTAAGATTCTAGAGCAGCAACACATCTGCATGTTAAAATTATAATTTGCAAGACTCCAACAGGGATTCTAACAGATGTATAAAAAATATAGAAATCTTTTAAACCAAATGAAGAAAAGCCTAGGTTCTTTAATGAGCTGTGAAACACCCATGGTACCTGTACCTAACCTTAACAGTGCAGGAAAGAGCAGGAGCCACCGTTACCTGCTCCTTTTACAGTATGGCACAGAAAATTTTACAAGAAAGGATGCCAGAAGGCCGCACAGTAAACTGAACAATGCCAACTGCTTAAAGTACTGCTATCTTTGGAAAAAAAGGAATCACAATGACATCTCAGCCTTCAATATAAGGAAAATACAACAGCCCTTTATACGCACAGGAGCCACACTGAAGAAAAGCTCTGCAAGGCCTAAGCTAAATCTTAATAACTGCATTTGTTTTGGCAAGAAAAATTTGACAATTTCTCTCTACAGAAACACAAAAGTTTTGTACCACCTGGAAGAAGGGTACATATTCTCTAAGTCGCTTCTGTTATTTTCACCTGAAAATATGACAGACATTTGCATTAAATTCCTTCAAACTATTCCCTAACAAAGTTTTAAACCTGAACCTTAAAGACATTCCAAATCTATTTCAGCTGAAAGGATCTGAAAGTTTTGGTGAGGAAAAAGCCAAATATCTTCATCTTACAGACTATCTGTTCCTTCAAAATGAAGCATATATAGAAAAGGTTTCAAAGACAAGTAATTTTAGTTTCAGCAAAAGATTTCTTGTCCTGAAAATTATCACTGACCATCAAGATTCATTTCCTACAAATAAGACAGTCTTATAAATTGCTTTGCCAATAAAGTTTTAAGTCAGACTCATTGACTGTCATTGTAACAAAACAATGTCCTCCAACAAATTATCTCAAGAGTTCCCATCAGCAGAATAAATTCCTAGAGGCTAAGGGAGGAAAAGAGGAAGGGAGCTGCTAAGTTCCTGAATCTGGTCAAGATTTTCAGAAGCTGAAGTACTATCTCATGACAGATTGCAAATCATTGATATTTTTCACTGAATGCATGCCTTTTCTCTTGTTTCACAACAAAAAAGGAGACATAAAAAAAAAAAAAAGGATGTCCAGGATGAATGTTGTTCACTTCTCTCTCACTTTCAAAAATACATGCAAAGCATGAAATAATACTCTTCTCAGAACTGGATAAACGTCTGTCACTCTTACATCAATTTTGTAAATAGGAGATAACACCAACTGCTTTTATTGCAACAGGACATTAGAGGCCATGTGGGCATTAGAGGCATATTCTGCAAAGTTGATGAGAACGAAGTTATGATGATGAACGGGCCCACTGTAACAAGCTGTTGACTGCTTGAAAGTTTTTGCAATTTAAGGTAATTTCACAGCCTAAATTCACCTTTTATCTGCAGTACCCAGAAAATTCAGTGAATATATTACCAAAAATTAGCTATCTTGCTAACATACTAGGCTTGCTTCGATCTATGGTAATTATACCCAGCTCTTAAGTAGAGCGTTCCTCTGTGATTGTAGGGAAAAAAGTGGACATGAATTGTCTTCCAAAGCAACAGGGGAATGGCAGAGAAAAATCTTGAGTCTCCATAAAGATGACTCAGAACAAAATCTGTTCTGTATATGAAAGCTGTTATTAAAAGGACAGTAAAAGCTAAAAGCACCAATTGGAAACAGCATGTGGTGTAATGACTTCATTAAGTAACAGAAATTCTATTTCTACACTGCTGGAGCTCCCAATCATCTTAATAGTGCTACAAAAAATGGGAAGGTGTAGGTGTAGTACAGATAGCCACCCCATACACTTTAAAAAGTTTACAAACTTTACTTTATAAACTCTCAGATCTTTTCAAGGAGAGAGATCTGCATGGAAGATTTTATTCTGGCTATTTTTTTGCTTTTTATTTTTACTGTCCTTTTAAAGTTCCATTTAAGGGAACTTCCCTCTCCTTTACTGTTCCTTTTAAAGAGATCTGATCTAATCTAATCTTTAACATTTACAACATCTAAGAAAAAATTTGGTTCATTTCACAAAAGCTATGAATGTAAGAATACAAGGTTGCATCATAGGCATAAATGTCATTCATCTTCCTTAACTCTTTAGGCAGTACTTCCTCTCTCCAAAGAACTGTAGTAAAATCAAATAACTTGGCACAACAATAGTAAAAAGGATATCCTGTGTTGCTTCTGGTTTAATGCTGTATCCTTCATCATCTACATCAGGAAAGTTCTAAAAACAACAACAAATATTATGCTATAGACAAATAACTAAAAAACCACGTTGTTCT
Source organism: Falcunculus frontatus (assembly GCA_013398115.1). Taxonomy (NCBI): domain Eukaryota; kingdom Metazoa; phylum Chordata; class Aves; order Passeriformes; genus Falcunculus; species Falcunculus frontatus. The sequence goes on along the minus strand of VZRV01008503.1, from coordinate 468,644 downwards.
TACATCAGACTGAATTTTACATCATTGACAAATTAAAATTACAACAACTCATGAAAGTGATTTTTATTCAGCATTATTAGTTATCTGAAGTTATGATCTGTCATTCAGAAATTGTGTGACAAGATACCTCAGCACAAAATGTAACAAAAGAAGCTCTAAATTCCCTGTGAAAACTGGCAAGTTTGCAATGCATCAGCTTTTACTAATCAATCACTAATTAATTACCAATCGAGTAACTACTTATCAATTACTTTATCAAAGAAATTAACATTAGTTTAGCTTTAGGACTGAATTAAATTAGCCTATAATTCTCTTAGCCTCAGAAAATTTTCCAAATTTTTACTGCTCTCAGCTAAGACACAAGACGTTCAGATGGTGCAGAGGCAAAACCTTTAAGTACTAGTCAATATTTGTGCAAGCAAAAGCACAGGTTGCAAGTTCCACTCCCCCTAGAAAAGGCAGCATGCACCGTTGCTTCAGAAAAGAATATCCACATCACAAGTGCTCAAAATTTTATTCCAAAGTTTTCCTTTACACATCTCCAACCCTATCCTGAATCTTCAAAGCCAATAAGCATCTGGAAATGTAAGACAAGTTCTGTTTTTCCGTTCTTGCAGGCAATTAAATAGAAATTGAAAAGAATGATGTTAAAGTAACTTAGAATGCTCAGCTAAGCATATAACTTCATTAAAAAAACTTTGGGGCAGAGAGAAACAAGTCTCCAAGATGATCTAAATTTTAAAAATGCACAAAACCCCCACATCATGTATGTTACATATACAGGATGAACATGGATACGTAAATACTTTCCCCACTCAGAAGAAAAGAATCCACTCCCAACTTTATAATGCATAGGCAGGGTATGTGAACTGCTTAATGTCTCAGTAAGTTTATCACAAAAAACCACAAGCAAGTTGTCTTCAAAATGCAGTGATCTCAGCAATTATTAATATCTTAGAGATATTAGAATATGGATATATATATATGTGTGTGTATATATATATATGTATGTATGTATATGTATATATAAAAGTATAATATAAAATTAATTTCTTCTACTGTAGCAATCATTTTATTCTATCAGAAAGCTGGGTACTGGGTACCAGGTACTGGGAGGCAATTTGATCAACAGATATGTATACACCAAGTATGTATGGCCAAAATGTAATTTGTTAGAAGTCATGAGATATAACAAAATTACTTACACTGGTGATTTCAAGTGGACAAGTAAGAAACCTCATGACTTCAGCTAAAATTTGAAGCCAAGTTTAAAGAGAATATCTCTGAATAGCTTTTGAAGTACAGAAGACAAACATTAAAATTATTAGAACGTAGTTATCCTTCTGTTTCTTTTACATATATCAGAAATGGGATGTCTGGTAATTTACTAAGAAAGATTCTCCTCTGTTCAGCTCCCTAAATTTAGCACTTCTAAAATAAATGGAATTTACATATAGCTCAAACTTTCTGCTAAAAAAAGTATAAGAAATAGAATCCTGTACAGATGTAAGACTGTACCAAATTAAATACTACATCAAACTAAGGCCAAAACCAACATTTAAGCTCTCTAACCTTAAAATATAGAACATATAGATGGAGTTTCTTGAAATATTTGTAGGATCTAGGCTTCACTGCCATTTGATTAATAAATAAATAAATAGCAAAAAAAAAAAAAAGTAGTAAGAATACAATCACACGGTCCAATACTTTAGCTCTACTTGCTCAAATCAGGGTTCTTAGCTACGCTTGACCTCAAGCTGACCTTGTTTATATACCAGAAACCATTAATGAAACTTGACATCAAAGTAAACAGAACAAAAACATATAGCTACAGGGTAAGTGTATTTTCTTGTAATACTAAAAATTCTGAATTCTGAAATTATTTTAGTTGCCACACTAGGTAATTTTTCATAGATCAGGATCATTCACGATTAAGACGAATTGAAAATCAATAAAAATCTTTAAATATACAACATTTAATTTTTCTTACAGCTCGGCCATATAAGTAAAGTATATTATTACTGGGCTGATACAGCATGCGCAATGTATCTGGCAAAACTGACTATTTTGATATAAAACTGTGAGAGAACTTAGTTTGTAGAAGTTATTTTCATTGCATTATGTTTAATTTACTGAATAATCTCTAGGATGAAGTAGGTCCTTAGAAAGCACTAAAATCTTAAAATATTTTACTTTCTTTCTTAATACTTTCATGATAATTATTTCTGGTCTTGCTAATATACTTGAATCATCTGTTCTTCAGAATGAAACAGAACAGAAATAGCCCTTTACCATACAGTCTGTTTTCACAACTTCAGGTACATAACAGAGACGGATACTTTACAGCTTAAGTTCTGAACAACAAAGAAGAAAATTCCTTCCTTCTTTTTCAGCTGGTCTATGTTACCACTTTTTTTCTAACCCTGTATGGAAAACATAATTTGTTTTTTCCTATATCTGAAATTTTTATACATGTAATTTATCATTATAATTACACTTAAATAATTTATATATGTATAATTATAATTTAGACTCTAAGAAGCCTATACAGACATAAATAATTTGCTTTTTATTTCCAGTCTTTGCAATAATTCAGATCAATCTTGTGCCAATTTATGATCATTCCTAACACTTGCTTTAATTAACGAGACACTGAATTTATATTTTTGTGTAAACCAACGTAAAAAATGGGTGGAAGAGATACTTGATATAGAAAAAGGCAAATTGTGTCACATAAAAGCAAAACGGTACCTCGCAATCTTATAAGTTAAGTAGTAATTTCAAAATACTGTTCTCAATATTTTGAATGGTTGAACCAGTGAATGATCTGCTTTCTGAAATACCAACTTTTTATTTGCAAACCCACATTTAATAACAGTGGTAGATAACATAGCATGAGAGAGACACATACTCATGAATCTGATGTTAATGAAGGCATTTACATCTATTTGACTACTTTTTCTCCCTTCTCCACACTCCTACAGTTACAGAATTACGTATTGTGTCATGAATAACAGTGTATCTTAAGTATCAGGCACACAACACAGACAAGACCTGATTTGCCTATCATGCTCATCAGAGGTTAAGTTCACAACCTACAAGTATAATTTTGGAACTTCCACACACAAGATGATGATCTTTTCAAACTTTGGCCTTTGGGAAAAGTTACTATTAATGTGATGGGGATGAAGGTCTGGTTTAGTCCCCCACACAAACACGTGTAGTGGTCTTTACAGTCAAAAAACTCCCAACAACCTCATTATGCATGCAAATTGAACACTGCCAAAGTAACTGGAAAGGTGGACTTCCAGGAAGACTTTCTGAGGTTCTGTTAAGCAATTAAACATGTAGCTATAAAAGCCACAGAGTCTTCCCTGTGTTTGCAGATGTAATACAACACATTAAGTGAGATCTTATATAGCTTTAAACATACACCAGAAACTTAGGCTGTATACTGTTGTCTTTGTCTTGGTATATTCTACAAGCTTTCTGGGGTGAAAAATTTTTAAAAGAAATAAAACATAAGGCCTTGATAAATAAAATAAAATTGCCCATATAGGAAGCTTGAGGACCAAGCATTCTATTGATGAAACATATTTTTTTTAGTTTTGGTGAATAATTTATTCCAGTTTCCTTGCTCTGTCCCATCTGTCATCCAAAAGTGATGGAAGAAACCACACCATGACCATGTCATTAGTGTCTCTGGGCTACATACAAAGGACAAGGGAGGAACATATGGAGCATACTGCAGTCCAGCTACTTCATTTGGCCCTTCCTCTGCAATGCTAGTGCTGCTGACAGGCTGGTCATCAGTTGAGAAGCAAAGAACTTTCACTATGCTCCAGTTTGATTTCTTCACATTTCCTCTTCTCCTGGGATAACTACAGTGGTTATGAGAGCTCCTTATCAAGTTTTCCTGAGGGCATGCTTCAAGATGCAGTGCAGCTGAACAGCTCACTCTTATTTTTTTCTGCCAGAACTCAACTGACTTCCTGTAATTCAGATGAGGACTCTAAGTAAGCAGCTGAAGCTCATAGGCTGGAACAAGAGAACAAAAAGCTTCTCCACTTTTGACATATTTGAGATGTAAGTTTGACTCTGGCATATCCTTAGGTTAAGACAGAGGCATAATACTGGCCTTCTCTCCTTAGGGTGCCTATTAACCCAAAAGACACAGAAGAAGAGAGTAGACAGTCAGTTTCTCCTATTGTTAGAAATGCAGAAAGAAAGAAAAATGGGTATTGAAAGTGCCCCTGTCTTGTGCTGTGATAGAAAGCCTTGTCCTCTGTATCAAAAGCAGCTATTCGAAACTAAATGCTGTAAAATGCAAATAAAGAAAAATATTTGAATTTCACTAAATATTACATTTCACCTGTGTTCCACTTCTCAGAATCTGATGGTTCCAAATTCAACCAGTCCCCAACAATAAAAATTATCTATAATTCTATATAACCGTAATTATGCTACACTCACATGTGAAGAGGTTAATGAAAAGTTTTGGATGCTTTGGTATGTGTTTGGATTTCAGTTTCCCATGAAAAAAAAAAACTTTCAGCATTATGTTCTGTACATCTGTGACTCCCTTCTTAATTACTTTTGAACTTACTGGACAATTTCAAATGGATTTGACAGACAGAACAGAGAACTCAAAGATAATTACATTACTACAGTCTTCATGAAAATAGGCAGTGAAGTAGAAGAAGGAGATCGGCAAGCATCCCAGCCAAGGGAAGGGTTGCAATCCCAATTCAGACCTTGCTGGACACAAGTGGAACCTTGTAAATGCTTCCCCAAAATAAAAGTTTCCTTTAGACCTCCTACCTTCCTAGGGAACATCTCTAGAGACATGGCAAACTCATGAGAAACAAGACAATTAGTTCAGCCTTTAGAAAAACTTTCTAAGGCAAAACCCCCATACAAAGTCAGTCTTCAGTTGCTATCTCTTCGCAGTGCACACACTTCCGACTGCAAACTTTCCACTTTTCTTAATTATCAGGGTTTAGCTTAACGGAAGTTACACTATAGACTGACATATAAAAAACTCAGGAATTTTAAATCTCGTGAGATACTGTCACCTATATTTAAAGTGACTGCTTATCAAAGTGGTCAACCTTTTTAACAAATACCAGTTCTCAGTCTATAACTGCCTACTCACGAGCACACGAAAACCTCTTACCTAAACAATACTTACAGAAATTAAAATTTTATTAATTTATTTTCCAGTATATATAGTCCGGCAGCTACTAAAAGGATGACCATAAGCAGATCTGTTTTACCACAGAAAAATTTGAGAACATCCATTCTGGGACAAAAGAAATTTTTCAGGACCATCTCACTGTTTTGTTTTTGGGAACAGAGAACACAAGTTTGATACACCGCATTATACATTTTGGACTAGTGAGAAGGCCTTCATGGTGTCGACTACATAGTATGTTCAAAGATCCACAGTAGCACACACAACTAGTAGATAATGTATAGAAGTCAGTTCTTCCTTAACTTGAAAAATTTCAGTATTTTTACCTTGGTGCTTATGTTTACATATGATTGTAGAGTGGTTTTCTCTTACATTCCTTTCACACAATTAAAATTCTTGACAAATAAACAAAAGCCACCTTTTTAAAAATGATCATGTTAATCATATATATGCCAGACAAGTTTTCTGTGAGTGACCAAAACTGAAAAAATAATAACTGGGACATCTCAAGGTGAATTTTCTGAGGTCTGTTCCTCAGTGTTTCCTAGCAATCAAACACAAATTATAATTGCCTAATTTTTTTTTTGTTTAATAATAGTTTTCCAAGTTCTATTTACAGAAATGAGTAATTTATTGCAAATATCCATAAAAACCAAATCGTCCTAGAGATAATATAGATGGTTTAAACTATTTAGGTCAGGTTTGAAAAATTAAACAGAAAGGAAATTCAAAAGCCAAGAAAAATTAAAAATATTTGAAATGAGACCTTTCAGAAGAGGACTCCAACCTTAAAACATAAAAGCACAATGGATTGCTTGTTTATAAGGGGTGAAATGAATCTCATATCTCAAATCATTTTTTCACTAGAATTACAGTAATGACTTCTGCTATTAAAGCATTCTATCACTCTATGGAATACTACTGTTGCTTGAAAAAAGCAAGAAGAAATCATAGACCAAATTTTAAATTCCAAATGCAGTCATAAAATGTTGAGCGGGCAAAAAAAAGTACAACAAAAGTATCAACAATTAACCTATATGATCATATGGTATGCCTCATGCAGCCAGACAGAATGTCAAACCAATTTATAGTTAAATTTTTTGAACTAATTGTTTTCAAAAAACATGGAGACCAAAATAAGCAAAGAAAATAAACATTGCAAGTCAAATCCAGTTGCGGTTCACTCCAGTGACTCAACCTGAACTGTGAAATTATTTTACTTCCATGAGAAGTTTGATAATTATAAGGACCATTCCATAGTTACTTTCTTTTAAATGTGCCCAAGGAAAGAAATTTGCTGTAAGTCAAGATGACTGCACAGTATAAAATAACTGTCTTGGTGAGAATTACACATCTATTCTTACATATACAGTTCTGTTAATGTGGCAAAACGTACTTTTCCCCGTTTAGAAGGATGGTTCTACTAGATGTTTCAAATCAAGTTTCTCAAAACAAGTTTTAATACTAGGTACTAAAACCTCCTAGTTAGCAATAAAAATAAGAAAATCCACAAAATAAGTGAACTTTAAAACTTAAATTGTGTAATATAATTGGCATCTAAATAAATGAACTAAAACCAAATTAGTATACAGAAAATCACTTACATTACTCTGTAAATTTTTCCCAAATATAGCTATAGAGAGTTACAATCTTTGTTACGTATTAATTCAAGAGAAGATACATGTTTACACAAAAAGAAAAGACTAAATTAAGGAAACAAGAAACAATTAACATTGTTTAATTGTTTTACCTGAGTTGACTAAAAAAATTGTAAAACATATCACAGATCTAACTAACATGGTAATGAAAACCAGACCATTAATAAAGTGCATCTAGAAATACTGCATTTAAAGCCATATTCTACACTCTATTGCCAGTGGTAAAGCAGAACCTTATCAATATTAGAAGGATTTCTCAAAAGAAATAGTAGTAAGCAGAGGAATATGATGATACAAAGTTGAGTCCACAATAAACTAAACCTTTTTCTTTCTTAGAATCTATTAGCCAAAGAATTTAAACTATTTACTGAAAAATAAAGTAACATATATTTGCAGCAAAAACACCTTGCTTAAAACCTAAAATTGTTAGGAAACAAAAATGTATTACTGACACTTGTTTGTACACGCTGCTGAAGATCATATACTGCACAAAATTAACACTTCGAGTATGCTATGAAAATACTAAATCCTCTATCAGATAATAGTGTATGTAAGTTAAGTTTCATCAGATTGTAGGGCTTGACAGTATTAGCATATGCATTTATTTTGGCAATAAGTCTACTTACAACTGAGTCTGCATCTGGACACTCCCTATTTAAAAAAAAAAAAAAATTACAATTATAAAATGCACAAGTTATTTTATTCATACAATTTTCCTTCAATATTTTCAATTAATTTGAAACAGTGCATTTAACCCTTTTGCCTTTCAGACTCTTGAAATTTTTACTTTAAATAATCCACATTCAACTGAATGAGACTTAAATAACAGCTGACAGTTAAAACTCAAAAGAAATGAAAAATCGAATTCATGTATTAGTGAAAAGAATTAAAAATAATAACAAAAAAATTCAGGAAAGTGAGGACTATCACACTGTTCTGGATGAATATACTTTAAGATTCAGGTCTTCATGTTTGATGTGTGCAACAAGCAGAAGTCACCAATCCTGATGAAATAGTCCACATGAAAGTGCAAAACATTTTGGACAAAAATCAGTTCCCAAAGAAATTAAGATTTTCTTTAGAGGAATTCAGAGCTTCCTCTTTTAGAGTTTCATTCTTAGTTCATGTGCGTCAAGCACAGTTGCAGTAAAGTACTAGAAGACGCTGAACAAAATAACTGAGTACCCTCCTCATAAGCACTTAAAAAAAAATTTTAAAGTTGTCTGCAGAAAGGCAGTGGTTGCAAGTACATTATTCACAAGTGTTAAACTTTTCCACTGCAACTTCAATTTCAACAGTAGTACTTAAAAAAAGGAATGACACTGATTCTCTCTGATGTCTTCAAAAAGCAGAAGCAATTACATTTACAGAACGTGGGAATACTTGAGCAGCATACAAGCCCTCTCTAATTTGCATCCTGACAAACAGTGATGGTGTAACTGAATAACAGTGTTTTTATATCATTAATCTGAACATCCTAAACATGCATTTACAGAAAAAAGAACACGGAAAAAAAAATCAAATTTATTACAATCTAAAACATCTTCTCTGAAAAAACAAATGGGTCAAAGCTAAAAAATATAGTTTTTACTACAGTGCCTTAAAAACAGGTACCAAAAACTTGTTAATATGGAAGCATCACTATAAAATTCAGTACAGGATGTTAAGGAAATGACATTGAGATAAAGGATTCCATCTTCTCTGAAAGGCCTCACACAAAAGAGGACATATGTGACCAAATTTCTAGTTGATTTACATCTTTCATAGCAATAGAGCTGTTTTGAAAGGTATTTTACTGCTTGAAGAGACAAAGTATATTCTTCCCGTGAGAGATGTGCTTTCAAAAAGTGTTTGTATGCAAACAAGACAGCCTGAGATCCATAAAAGTTGAGCTATGTGAAATATGAGGCAAATGAATTAATACAATTCAGCCCACAGTGAAGGTTTTCAAAATTAGTGAGCTAACAGGTCTCAAATGGAAACGGCAAAACTATTACCATTCAGAGGAGCCCTAACAGCATCTCTTGGGATCTGTTCTATACGTGCAAAGAAAACTCAACAGTTTGCGACTGTTGGTGAGTCCAACAGTCTTCCTTGTTGGAAAACAAGGATATCAGGCTGTAGACAAAAGTACTTTTAAATCACTAGATTTATGATCATTCTTTTAAAATTAAAGAACTGGGTCATGCTTCTAGTATAAGGTAATATTTCAGAAAATTGAGATTTTATAAGAGAATTGAAGGATTGTAGATAAAAACTAGAACAACCAAATCATGCAAAGCAGTGGTTAGAAGTGAAATCCTTGGCTGAACTATAGCAATATGTAACAGAATACACCATGAATGGTACTTCCCTGAATTAAAACCATTACTAAACACACCACCAGTTCAGGCATCAACAGTTTAAAAACTGTCTTGACAAACTGAAAAGCCTGCTAATCATGAGAGTTTTTCTAGAAGTGGAAAGCCTGCCCTACACAAACTAAACAAGCTTACAGACCAATAAAATGTGAGACCAAGGGAGGACTTGACTTCTCTGTGCAGAGAAGTTTCTGATGACAGTGTTATCATTTCCAGTCTATAACAGGATCATCAAGCTGAAGATTAAATCAGACAAAACATGGACTAGCAATCTATATCTCTAAAGAGATCATAAAAGAAGTATTAGAATATTTTATGCACATAATGAATCCTCTGTTAGTTATTTGTCATGTTCTAGTTCACTTAGTAGTTATGGTTTAATGCAAGAATCTCTGTAAAAGCCTATGGCACATATTGCATAGGAGATTGATATCGTGCCATTATACTTTTTTCTTTCTGATCTCAGAATCTAGTCACTTTTGTAGAGTGTGTAAATATAGAAACAAAATACTATTAGGACCTACTGTTCTTAGGTCATCAGTTTTTCAGCAGTATTTTAAAAAAACTAATACTGGTAAAACGTTACTTTAAAAAGTAATTTTAAAAAAAAATACTTTAAAAAGAAATTTCAAAATTATGTATGTAGATGTTGCCTCTGGGAATATTTCTATATTGCTAAGTTTGTCAAATTGTAAGCTATTTTCCTGACATACATGTAGAAATTATGAAAAAAATACACTGACCATAAAAACTAGTAGAGACACTGAGACTAATTCACCTCAGAACTATTATTCAAGCTCACTGTTTGGAGGGTTTTAACACCTGGGAGACCGAGCACATGCAAAGAATATGGCAAAGGGTATATTTGGGACACCAGTCCTGAGCTAGAATGATGGTGTTTGAGAAGGGAGTGTGCTCATGACGTACTGCATAAACATTAAAAGACTTTTCTGTCCTTCAACAGTATATGCAGAAGTTCTTCTAACAGAGGAATAACTGAAGCTTCAATTCTGGAACACAGTCATCCAGTACTTTTACCATGTACAGACATATTGTTTTATTAGGATTAATGTGAATTACATTATCTACAATGCTGAAATGTGGAAGAATGGATAAATACTTACCTATGTACACAAAAGAATAAAACATGAGTAGACTGCTATGAATACACTTATGTTATTTTTTGTTATTTACATTAAAATCCTTGGTCATAAAAATCATAAAGAACTGTGATGTTTTCATATCCATCACATTCCTTTAAACTGCTGTTATAAACGCTTTTTTTGGTAAAATATCAGGTAATATTTATCCCCATTATTGGTTTTCACACAAGACAAGGCTTCAGGGTGGAAATATACTTACACAGATTCAGTATCTTTTTCTTTTTTCATGATTCCTGATAAACCAAAAGGCTTCCTTTTCCGTGGTTTTATTCCTATGCAACAAACATTTTTTCATTTATAGACCAAAGAGATAAATGCATATTTAGCAATGTCAAACACAGGTGCATAAGAATGCCAATGTTTTAAATGCTGCCACAGGTATGCAGTGGAGATGCATGTGAAGCCAAATTAAGGGAACATGATTCCAATTTGTTTTAGGTAAAATACCATTTAAAAAAAAAAAGAAATCAAAATATAGTTCAACACATTAGTAACAAAATCCTTAAAAAAAATGATTTGCATTTCCAAGTTGGGTATACAGACTGCGTTTTTTTAATAGACAGTTTTGAGGAACAGGACTCTGCTCACAAAAACTTAACAGGAGCTATTGCTCCCGGCAATTGGATGAAAAACTGAATGTTGCCTTCCCCAGCTACTGCAGTTCAACACCTTGTTGTTATTTCCCTGCATGCTCCCAGCAGCTGCAAGCTCCTGTCTTTCCTCAAAAGTAGGATCTTGGTCCTGTTAAAAATGAGACGGTTTCCTGGCTTTCCAGCTGATGTGAATTCATGATTTCCCAGTGCTGTAGCCAGCTCTAAGACTCATTCTCACTGAGTTTGGAATCATGCTTCTCCCCTTTTGTTTCTTCCCTGCTTTTAGCACTGGATACATACAGCTACAGTACTGAAAAGAAGTTTGCTTTCATTCCCATTTAATGTACTAAAACTAAAACACACTTAAATATTCCCTCGGACTTACTGCCACATCTGCTTCTTCACAATGCTTGCTGAGGCAGAGCAGACTGCCAAACAAAATGACTAAATGCAAGCATCTGATCCAACTAGTCTATAATTTTGTTTTGCTGCATGATACTACTGACAGCATGCTTTTGAGCAGAGTGGTAGAAATAATTTGATTTCCAAAATTAAATCACTGCCAATTCAAGCACTTTATTATATTTACCTTTACAAAAATACATTACACAGCAGATAAGGAACCTCTCCATTCCTAGATATTTTTAATAACTCCAAACTTCTCAAATCAGGTAGCCGTAGAGTCAGTCATATATACTGAGGCACATAATTTGTTCCAAGATTATTTTTAAATGTCTGGGCTTTATTTTCTTTCTGTGCCTTATGCAGCCCAAAACAACGGCAAATGGAGTATAAGAGTAATTTCTGAACATGGATCTTCTCTGCTTCAGTCAGAAGACATTTTAAGTCTCAGCTGCAGTCTTGGCAACTTAAAAGGTTTTGGATGCTATAGTTATACTGTCAACTCCTCTATCCCACAAGTAAATACATAGCTTATGGACATAAAGCAGTTCTTAACCACTTAAAACAATCCCCTAAGCAAAATAAGCTGCACCAACGAAGAAAGACTTTGCAACCATAACACTACATTAGGCTTGGTTTAACTGACACAGTAACAATGGGAAGAGCCTGGGCCATGTTTTTGACACTTGTAAATTAAGCTACAACACATTCATAATCAAATGAATCAAATCCAAGCCTCTGCAAAGACAAAGCCTTAGCCAAAGTATACTTGTAGGAAACACTCAAATTATCTGACCTTTATGCATTAGGCTTATAAAAGTTTTATAGGTCTTTTTGTCACTGAAGTTTGTTTCTCAAAAGGAAAACCGCATTTTAGTCTACTGGAGTACTTTAAAGTTATATTTTAAAGTTATACAGATTTACACACTGAGTACCATTTGCTTCACAGTTCAAGTGTAAGTAACTATGCTATGGCAACTCACCTTCGGCTACACTGGATGCATTACATTCTTCAAATTCAATAGGGCCTTAAAGAAATGACAATGAAGACAGACATTAGGTCAAATTTAATCTATTTTAATGGCAACTAGTATTTCCTGAAAATATGAGATACTCTAATTATAAATGTAGGTAATAACTGAAAGGCGCAATTACTCTGCCAATGGCCAAAGACATGACAAAATCATATATGTAAAGCAGTATTTTCACTCTTTCATACTGAAAAATTAAAATACTAGTCATCATATAACTATAATTCAATTGCCTATGCTACTACATCATCTAATTGGTGTCCTCATTCAAAATTGCATCTATTCTATAGCACCAGTGTAAGGTTTTCAATTTATCTTCTTTTAATGAACAAGAGTTGTAAGTAAAAATGAAAAAGGAGAAGCTATAATTCTGAAAGTCACACTTTTGCTAACTCTGCATTGCTAGTTCTAGTGTTTCCTCTCCATAGGCAATTGCCTACACAGTTAAAAGTGGCATGTAAAACCTTAAACACAGCAATAAAGAAGATAACTTTTTTCAAAAAATCATTAGGCCTCAATAGGATTAAACAAAAAAAAAANAAAAAAAAAAAAAAAAAAAAAGCAAAGAACACTAGTTAAGTTCTGGATCAAAAGAAATTCCTCATATTACAGTTGAAACAAATTAACAGTCAGTTACCATTGCAAAGTGATGACCTAACTCTCATTTATTCAATCTGGCCAGGTCCAGAATTTATTTAATCCCACTACGAGCCATTTTAGGGAGCAAGTGTACAGAAAACAGTGTGAGTTTCCGTAGGACCTTGTTCAGGGAATGGCAGAATCATACAAGCCCTTGTGGAAGTACAATGAAAACAGAGAGCACATGCAGGCAGGCATCTTTTCTTCCAGCCCATGTTTCATTATCTTGTAGCTGTACTCACAGAAGAAAACCTTTAGCATGCTATCACTGTGCCACAGGGGTTTTTACTTACCTTTCTGCAAACATTTTGATAGCATACACACAAGTTTATATACAGATACATTACAGATAAGACAGAAGGAAAAAGTACTTCTAATGACTTTCCTTTTTTTAAATCATGGCATGCTCAAAACATTGATTTATATTTATTGTAATTAAGACCGGGTCTGCAAAATTTTCCCTATTGGTAAAAACAAATCTAAATGTTTGTAAAACAGCAGGATGAGAATTTTGGATTAGAATGCATCAATATCTCTTTTATCACAATGTAATTGTTTAGCCTCCAAATGATGCTCTTCAAGGCAGAATATTAATCGTCAAATCAAACGCGGCAGTCTTAACAGCCCTTTAAATTTCAATTAGCAAATTACTTCAAATGCAAGTTCAATTATTCAATATAGCAAGACAAGAAGCAAATTCCTAACAGCTCTCTCAGTCTCTCACACGTTGTAAATACATGTGCATTTTAAGCTGGTCTTCCAATCCTTTCTCCTTTGCTCTCACTAAATTTACAGTAAAACAAAGTCAGCATGCTCCAAAAAGAAGCAAACCTGGGTATCTTGCAAAACAAAAGAACAGGAAAAAAAATTTAGGAAAACTGATGTTTAGAACTGTACATGTCTACATCTCCACACTGATTGAATCAACATTCTATTTAACGAATTTAAACTCTATTGTTCAAAGGATATTAAGCAAGAGATTCAGAAAAATGCCATAAATGTAGAAGCTGAAGAACACAACCATTACTTCTTCAGAACTACACTTCAGACAACACATTTTTCATCACTTTGCTAATGATTCAACTTCTTCTGTTTCTTGCTTCCATACATATTCCCATTTCTCTAGGAAAAATAAAAAAAAAAGCCAAACCAACCACAAACACTCATCCCCAAAACAAAAGAAAGTAACCTGTAAACACTGACACTTAAACATATTTTCAGAGGAATAAAATACTTAGACTTTTTCAGAATTCCACCTTTTTCTTTACCCTTTCCAGCTACAAAGACTGATCCCCTGAATTTTAAGACTTTTACACTAATGATTAAAAGAAATAATGAATGCTCAAGTACAGCTCATCCATGTTTCAGATCAGTATCTTAACTTTCACTTATAAAATACGAGAAAGGAAAGATTTTCTTTAACAAGACATCCAAGTTCCTCCATTTTTTCCATTATGCTTGCCTAAAACACTTGCCTTTAAAGGTGTTTTTTTCACAGCTTGTAAAAATTTTTACTTGAAGACACATTCCTCCTTACTACAGAAACACACAGATATTGTGTGAAGCAGTTTCAATTCAAAAACCTATTTTGATCCTAACTTACCTTTCCTGCTTAACTCAAAATCTGTATAGGGCCCTTCTTCCTTTGGAATTTCAGAAACGCATTAGTCAGTGGCTGTCTCTAATTACTCCACAAACATTGAAAAATTAATTTTCCTCTTTTTGTAAAATTTTTATTTAACCCACCCCCACCAATATAACACATTGCATTATTTGCTTGCAGCAAAGGCAAATTCATACAGTTTGCCATTTTGAATGGAGCAGAGTGAAATTCGTAGCAGTTTTAAATTTCCTGACAAGTGTTTTTCTGTAACTTCAGACCTCCCAACAGCTCTGCTTCCTATATGTCTGCCATAAAGAGTACCATATTTTGCCTTGGGCATAGTATTTTTAAAACAAAGTAACATTTCAGAAATAGACGTTTCCTGTGGCACTCTATAGTGTACTAATGTAGAAAACAGGATAGCTGTGAGAAGCTTTCAATAGCCTGCATAACAGCTGTAGTCTCCTGCAGACAGATGTCTTTGTGTCCAAAGAGGTGATAATACTGTTGTCCAGCCAGAATTGCGTGCTGTCACCACACTGTCTTCTGCTGGAACCAGCTGCAGTCTCCTAGCCAGCCAGAAGGCCTTAGGCACACATACTGTTATGGGAACATAGCATCAATAAGGAATTCAGACAGTTTCTTAAGAAGTTTTCCAGCATTGCCCCCTCTCCTTGTGTAACATAGAAACAAAAGCAGCTGCACTAGCACTGCAAAAGAATCTCCCAAACCTCTAAAAACCCCCGAACTCAAAAAGCTTTCTCCTCTGAAACACCGTAATGTCTATTTTTCTGATTCCTTAATCATTAGTTGCTATAGTCAAGAATTACCAGTGGATTGGCATTAACGGAGATTGCCAGACAGACGTACTATACAGATGGAAGTCAAAGCCCGCAAACCTACGTCCTGGTATCTCAGTAACTTTTGTAACAGCTACATGAAGTTTTGGTGGATGAATTACCTCTATGAGGCAAAAAGTTTTCAGAACAGACTTGAGCCCAATGATTGTAGTGTAGACAAAGGCTTAACACGAACAAGGACTTCAGCTCAAAATCTGGATGATTACAACACCTAAAATTTTTGATGCAAATAAACAGATGCAAATACTGTCCATTGCAACATTCAAAGAAAGAAAAGCAGTTGCTTTGCATTTAAGAAGTAGTGTTGACCTTGGGGACTGAAGTCATTCCCTGAAGCAGTCTCTAGAGTCCAAGCCACGTGGTAGCCTAAGGCACTGAAAGAACCATCTAAATGCTGCCGTACTGCAGTGCAGGTGATAATGATGATAACACTGCTATTCGGCAGTACTGCAATCAAAGCACTGAAATTTCCTTTGCTTTTTTGCTTATAACAAGACAATAATGTGAAACGAGAAGGAAGCCTATTCTCAAGCATTCATATGAACACAAAAACAAATTCTAAAACTACAGTAGTACTGTAAAAATCAAAAAAGACACTTTAAGACTTTTTCAGAGTAAATAGAAAGTTACAGCTGAGATCTAGTCCAAGCCTTGCAAAGGTGTCTGATTTAATGTTCTGTTGCAAGGAGAGCGCAACTTTCAAAAGTCTACTCTGCCTGCTGCTAAATTAATCCATACATTGGTAACGCTGGCTTTAACACCTCAAATACCTCTACATAGACTTGCATGTATATGATACTGTAGACACATAGAACAGAAAAAAAGAATAAATACAGTGCATAAATGAAGGTTAGCCTTCGTAACAGAGATATGAGTATCTAGTGGGATTTCAATCACTTAAGAATATATACCTAGCTATCAGGATGCTAATGAGAATGTAGTATTCTACACAGGAAGCAGGCACTAAAGATCAGTAAGCTCCTCTAACTGTACATAAAAATTCCCACCAAGCATCACTGCAAGCTGCACTGAGTTTTTGAATGCTCACAGTATTCTACCAGCTGGGACAGATATGGACAAGAAGAAAAGGCAAACAGAGGATGGTTACACAAACACATGGAGGCAGACACCTGCTAATTGACAAGAGACTGAAGCAAATACACCAGGATTGGGTCAGTTCTTAGACTGTTGAAAATAAAGCAGTTCTGATTTGCTGCAACAGAAAAAGTAATTTGTGTAAGTGGAAAATTTTAATTTTAGTTAATCTCATAAATTACAAGTGACACTTGCATAAATTAAGCACCAGTGAGTGAGTCTGCACCTCAGGATGCATCTCCTAGACTGTTCAGTAACTACAAAAAAAACTAGTAATGTTTTTCTTGTTACAAGCGGCATGTGAGTAAGTGAGCTTTCATGTCACTAACGTATATAGAGTATATAGCTAGCAATAAAGAGATACTGTTCTTATTGACAGAAAAATGAAGAAGGCAATTGCACTGTAAATTATATTACAGAATCTCCTACATATTTAGCTCACGTCTTCAGGAACAGTACTTTCAGGGTATATTCAAGGCAACTACAGAAAATGCTATCTTATACCTGCTACTTAAAAAAAACCAGACAAAACCTATCTCCACAAAATCCTAGAAATAGCTTTTCTAGACTGTCTGTATAACTTTTACACAAAACCTCTGTGAGGGAGACATTGGGAGAATGTTTTGCTAATGTCAAAACAATAAAATAATACACACTTTCCTCAATTGAGAGGAAAAAAAAGGTTTTACTGTTTGGATTCTTTAAATAAACAAGTCAAATGCAAAAGTCAACCAATATTACTAGTAACGAAAACATAATATTATGTCATACCCTGAAAAAGTGCCTCCAGTAAGTATATCAATGAACTGGAAAATCCCACAGAGCTAAAAAGGTAAACAAATCAAGAAGTCAACAAATCAAGTAAGAACTGCTTTACATTTGCATCTGCTTTTGAAAACTCTCTCCTTTCTAGTTTAGGGTGGGCATGCATGACAGAAAGAAACATTATATTGGTATTAACTGCATGTAATTCTCAGCAACTGGAAACACTCAGACACTCAGAACCCCCCCAAAAACTGCCCTTCCCTGCAACCTGAGGAATCAGTTTACACACATGCATGCACACATATAAACATTAACATATCTGTTTCAGGCAAAAGCTTTTAAAAATACTCCATAAATCTGTACCTGTAGTTACAAATACAACAACAAACCATATTCTTGTTTTCAACAAAAAAAGAAGTTTATCTCTGACTCTAAATCATGCATGAAAGGAGGACAGTTTTTTTAAATTGCATATGCTTCACATGCTGCTTCAAACGACAAAGCTTTGCGTGCCTGGCTCAGAGCCAGTTGACAGCTCAGCTGGATATCAATGCACATTCTGACCCCCCTTGCAGCGTGTCACTTCTGAATTGTTTCTGCAGTAGAAAGTTTATTCAACCCCTCTCTCAAATTCAGTGGACCGACCATCATTCTGCTATTTAATCATAGCAGAACAGGTTATTTTTCTGACAGCACTAAAGCCAGACAGCAGTTCCTAATGAACAGCTTGATACAAGTGGAATTTCGACTGTTTTAGCCTCAATTAATTCTGCTGTCAAAACAAATGACTGCTTTTAGTGTTTAGATGTCAAGCTGCATCACAAAGGTCAATTCTGTATGTACACAAACATATAAGCAATCTTTTTCTTGCTATCATCTGATCCTGTGACATGTTTAGGAAAAAATTTCAAGCTTTCAAATTCAGAAGCCAGGAAGCCCAAATATATTTTGTCAACATCAGTGTTTCTAACACTAACTTCCCATTTTTATTGTCTGTCCATACATGAGAAACGATTTTGTAAAACAACAAGAATTTTTTTTCCTAGAAAAGGACTTCTTATTCTACATTTAAAAAAAAGAAGAAAAAAATCCCAAATTCAAGCATATCTTACTTGGAGGAATCCAGAGTAAAGATGACCAGCTGTTTTCTTTGAGCTAAATTTCATACATGTGATACAGTTATCACGCTAGTACCAAATTGTTACAAACAAATCTTAGTTTATGGATTTGGCCAGCTCTTCTTTGCCAAAAAGAGGATAAGGGGCAGAAAATAAAACTGGCCTGTTAGCAGGTCAGTCTGATGGAAAACACTGAAATAATACTGGTAAAACCTTATCCTTTAATCTAATTCTATAAATACAGTTCCACCACACCAATCATTGAATTTCTGACTACTCTTTGTTACAACATCAGAATGATATATCAGCCTAGCTGATACATAGCCTCTAAAGATGTTGAAGGCTTCACCAAATCTTCCTTTCTGAAAAAAAAAATGTTAAAAAAAGAAAATTATAGCACGGTAATAGTATTCAATTAAGGGGGAAAAAAGGAAAGGTAGAGGTGATAGTACATCAGAAATAATGACAATTATCAGTAGCAACATATGAAGCACTTCCTCGGAAAGAATTTTTTTCAGATGAAGAAACTGACATACGAAGAGAGCATCTAAACAATCTATTTTAACCCTCATTCTGTTACTAGGCTTCCAGCTCTGCACTCAGTTGACCCGATCAAAGGACACATTAGTCATATCAGACTTCTCTGGTATCCTGGGTACAAACTATGTGGGTACAGCAAGTACACTATACTCAGGGGACAGTATTTCTATGTGGTTTAGAGAGTAAAAACAAAGCAGAAAAGGATCACAATCTGAGTAGCCTTAAAATAAGTATTATAAATTAAGATGTTTATTATCAGAAGGACAGACCACTTTTTTTTCTCTAAAATAAAAAGGTGGCAAACATCAGTTACAAAATATTTTTCATTGCTCTGATAACACAGGAGTTTTCAAAAGAGACATGAAACATGTACCAAATGCAATGATTCAAGGTAGAGATCTATCTAGGCTGCAACACCTGACTATGACAACAAACACTGCAAGTTTCAGCTATGATCTATGAAAGTATGAGGTCTGTGAGTGGCAAAATAATGCCAGCTAATGCACCAATCTGCAGAGTGTTACAATCCCAGCCCCTTTTCTCATCCTTTTCTATTTCTGCTTTTGCTTCAACTTCATTCCATATTTTCTCTCTGACTGCATAATCAACAGGATGTGAGATATGGCTGGTTTTAACTATTCACAAGTTAAGTGGCAGGCCAACATACACAATACATACAGATACATGCTCAGCTGTCTGCTGACTCTCCAAATGAGTAGCTTGCATCACTTCAACAGGCTCTGCCTGGTATGACATGGTTTGCATGCTTCTTCTTTCTCTAGCAAACTCCCCATTTCTACAGTCTCCTTTTCCATCAAATTGTGTAGACAGTAGCAGTCTTGTGAAAATTGTAGGAGAGGTGTAGAAAAAGCACTAAGCAACTGCATAATTCTAGTCTATACATCTAAGTATCTCTAACAAATGGCTCTGCCTGTCTACATGGTGCATGATGCACCTGCCGAAGGTAGACCATGCAAGTATGCAGTGATGAAAGAAATGCACAGACACATTCACTTTTAAGAAGATTCAGCTAGTATTTTGGAACACTAGATATTGTAAATATGTCAAGTTACAGCCGACATATTCAAAGATGGCTTCAAAGAATCACATCTTTTTTAACAGTCACACATTCTCCCTGTAAACCAAGAGAGGTATGGTTTCTTACTGAAGTCTGAACTTAAGCCCATGAAATCGTCAGAGGTTAAGATGTTTAATGTGACCCTAAGGAGCAATAATAGGGTAATATATTTTATAGTATCCAGAATTTTCAGACAAAAAGATCTTTTTTCCATTAGAAAACAAAGAACATCTCCTATCTTAAAAGAAAAATATACCCCAAATAAATAAGTCAAAAATCTCAAATCTTTCCTAAATACTAAATACATATAAGGTTATGTTTCTCTATAAGTAAAGTACAGGTTTTATTTACTTTATCAGCATAAAACATCTCAGTATGTTCTTTCTATCTTCCGGTGTTTTAAAGCTATTCAATTTTTCTGGTCATAGTAGAATCCATCACAGATACTGCCGCATTTTCTGATGACTATCACCTACTTAATACACTCTTCCTATTTAAGTTACTGAAATGGACATTGCTTTGCTCCTGCAGTCCCAAAAAACACTTTTAAATATCAGGCTGCAACTGATTTGTTTGCCTGTAGCAAGAAAACTCCAGCGGGCCCAACAGTACTTCATCTTACTGAGTGTTCCAGATCCTTCACAATCTAGCTTTTGCCCTGTTATATCTACTGATGTTGTCTAAGATATTTTTATCAATGCTACAATTCTTCCACTTGCATTAAAAGATTTTTTCAATAAAATTTGTTCCCTTATAACTCTCCAGACCATTAAAAATCAATAAACTGCACTCTAAAACAAGTTTGCAATTTAGATATATGTAACTATTAAAAGTCTATGCTGACATATCAAACTAGAAGCCCACAGAAGCTTTGGCAGTTTGTTGGTGATGAAAGGACCGAATTTTTGCAGGCAAAATAAAACAGACATCTAGGACAGCAATTAAGATACATTTCTGGTACAGCTTTTCAGCTTCTAGCTCCCCACTGAAAACAGCTCTACAGCATAAGACCCTTAAATACTTTTCTATCTGCCTCAAGCCCAGCTTCTCATAAAAATATTCAGAGATATTCACACTTAATTTCTTCATTAACTTCTGAAATACAGCAGTAGTCTGCCTTTGTTTACAAAGAATACTTTGCTGAATCCCTTGGACACTGGCAGTGTCGATAAACTAGGGTCATTCTTCAGACAGCCTTCTGCGTAGAACTGTATGTGGGCACAGTCTTTGAGCAATTGTGACACTCCAAGCTATTTGTGCATTTAACCACAAGCATCAGCAGCACTAAAATATTCACAGTATTTAAAGAAAATATAAAGAAAATAATTTATAAGAACATAAAATAAATACTTGCTTTGTTGCACTTCCCTGTGAAAAAGAAGCTCAAAGATGTCCTGCAGAGCTGTTCAAAAGTCAGTATTAACCATTTTCAGTGTTTATTTCCATCTACTTTGTTACTTGTTTAGTGACCTAGAAAAGTACTTTTATATGTGCTGTAAACTACTACGTTATCAAACAAACTCACGGAAAAAATAAGTGCCACACCCAGCACTGTTTAAAGTCTTTCTTCCAAAGCAGAGTTCATTATTTAACTACATAAAATGCTAGTAGCTTTAATCAAAGCAAGTTCCCATAGTCCATGACATTTGTTTTGCCTCTCAAACTCTGGGAAAGGATTAACTTGTTCCTAAAAATTTTTAGGAGTAAAACATTTATTCTTAACTCTCTTTTTCCCCCCCACTGCTTTATCTTGTTTGTTTGGTACATTTCTTCATTAGATACCAAACATGCAGTTTAACACAACACACTAACTAAACAGGAGTATTAACATGGAGCAAGCACAACTGTGCATTAACACTATCAGCACTATCTTTCAGCTGTGGTGCAGCTCACTTTGACACTCTTGCATTTGCTTTGGAAAAAAAACCTAAGCAGTACTTTTCACGGACATTTAGGACTAAAACACTCACAACAAGCAATTACAAAAGGCCTAAAAGCATGTGATAAATTCACACCAAACTTTGCACTAATGCCTCATCACTGCCAACAGATAGCCACATGAAACGTTATTCTAATCAAATAATCAATAATTCTGTTGAGTTCACTGAATCAGAAATCAGTTGAATTAAAGGCTAGGTAAAATTTGGGTTTTAGATGTTTACTAACTTGAAGCTTTAGTGCTTCATGCTTTCTGCTTATAGGCAGAGCTCCCATATGTGTTCCCTCAGAAAAGAAAAGGATTATCAGCACATTGAGAAAGATGCCAGGATGCTTGTTTCTGGTATATGCTATCTTGTGAAAAAGTAGTGATCCTGACATTATAGCAGTCCTAACTCACTGAAAAATTTATCAACTTATTCTACTTAATATCATTTCCAGAAAGAATTTCAAAATGACAAAAAAATCCTGAATTAATGTCTCCACTTGACATGAACGACCTTACTCTTTTCCACAACTGGAGTTACCAGGAGCCTTGAGACTATTTTTTCCTGCATGGGCAAATAAAATAAAATAGGTTTTCAACAGCTCCAAAAATAAACAGACCAAACATCTTTTTTTAATCAGGACTACTGACCAAATTGTCAATTTTTGCACTTGGTGGAAGGAAGAAACAGAATAGGAATAGTATGTCTGTCCTTTTCTGAATCTTGTTATCTGTGGAAGCGTCATTTTACTAAAAATACTCATACTATATTTCTAATACCTAAAACGACAAGAGGAAAAAAAGTCAAATACTTTACTATATATGCAAGAACCAGTGATGGCTGACCAACACAATTGTTGATAATAAACATTGTAAAGTACTGTTATCATTTAATCTTAAGAGTAGATGAATTGTAGGCACCAATTTTCAATGTTTTTAAAAATGCAAACCTCTTTTAGGCCCTGTAAAAGGTTCAAATTTATTGAATGGATAATGAAAGGAGACAAGAAGTATTTTTATGGGCTCACAGATTATGAAACATGGATCAAGCTAGCACAAAACCAATACTTCTAAAAAATTATTATAGCTGAAAATGACCCAACGCCTCTCTCACACTAAATAACAGCACAGCATATGTAATAACTGCCATCTGCACATCACTGTTTCATTGGAGAACTAGGGAGCAAACAAAGCTTTCTATTTTTTTAGCTGCATTACATTAAAATTCTTGATTTCATCTTTAATAATTTTTAAGAAAAAAAGGCAAAAATAGAGGAACAAACTACCAACAAACACTAATAATGACACCAGAACAAATTAAAGAAGACAAAGGCCTTTTACAATGGGATTACATCTGTGGTGGATAAGGGCTACTGACATCATCTACCTGGACTTCTGCAAAGCATCTGACATTGTATTGCACGACATCTTGATCTGTAAACTGGAGAGACACATAACTGACAGATAGACCACTTGGGGGATAAAGAATTGACTGGATGGTTGCACTTAAAGAGTTGCCATCAACAGCTCCATGTCCAAGCAGAAAGCTGTGACAAGTGTTCCTCAGGGGATAGTATTGGGACTAGTGCTGTTTAAAGTCTGTGTCAGTGATACGGACAGTTGGGAGCACCCTCAGCAAGTTTGCCAATGACACTGAGCTGTGTGGCATGGTGGACACACTAGAGAGAAGGAATGCCATCCAGAGGGACCTAGAACAGGCCCAAGAGATGGACTTCTCCAAACCTCTGGAAATTCAAAAAGGGCCAACTAGAGGATTCTGGGTCAGGGCCATCCCAAGCACAAATACAGGCTGGGCAGAGAATAGGTTGAGAGCAGAGTTGGAGAAGAAAGATTTGGTGGTGTTCGTGGACAGGCAGCTTAACATGACCCAGCAACGTGTGCTCAGAGCCCAGAAAGCCGGTTGTATCTTCAGCTGCATCCAAAGCAGCATGGGCAGCAGGGCAAGAGGGGATTCTGTCCTTCTGCTTCACTAAGGTGAGAACCCACCTGGAGTACTGCATCCAGCTCTGGGGTCCCCACCACAAAAAGTTACCCTGTTGAACTGGGTCCAGAGGAGGGCCACCATACTGATTAGAGGTCTGGAGCACCTGTCCTATAAGGAAAAGCTGAGAGAGTTGGGGTTGTTCAGCCTGGAGAAGAGAAGGTTCCAGGGAGAACTTAGAGCACCTTCCAGTACTTACAGTGGACCTACAAGAAAGGTTGGAGAGGGCCTTTTCTCATGGGCATGTAGTGACAGGAAGGAGGGAATGACCGTAAGATGCAGGAGGACAGGTTTAGATTAAATACTAGAATGAAATTCTTTACTGTGAGGGTGCTGAGGCACTGGAATGGATTGCCCAGACAAGTTGTGGATGCCCCATCCTTGAAAGTGTTCAATGTCAGGCTGGATGGAGCCTTCTGGGTGAACCACGTAGAGGCAAAAACTAATACAGGAACAAACACACACATTGAAGTCCCCATATATGAGAAGAGGACACAGTAATTCAGTAATTAAAAATTACTCATGATCAGCTACAGATATATAGGCATTCACTAACCTCTTAAAAGACATCTGATATTAACCTGACAATTTCAGACATCAAATCTAAAAAGAACATGAGCTTAAACTTCTTAGCAGTTTCCAAGTCTTGTGCATCAATGTCGCACACTAGAACAAACCAATTTTTAATAGATTAATAGAAGATTAAGTATCTAGAGGTAGAGCTCATTGATATCTCATTAATCTGGAATAAGATTACTCTGGTATCACCTCCATTATTGATTTAAATATACTCGGGAAGAGAAGCAGATATTTTCTGCCATACAATAAATTAATTTTCCAAGGAATATGAAGCATCAGACTATAACAAACAGGAAACAAATCAGTCAGAAGTGGGCAAGTTTTGATGGACATTGCAGGACTATGTGAACGATTAAAGCATCTTCCAACTGATGGTATCAAATCTGCTGTTAAACCTAACACCAGGAACATATCACAGAATCCTAGAATGGTCTGGGTTGGAAGGGACTTATAAAGGTCATCTAGTCCAACCCCCCTGCAATGACCAGAGACATCTTTGAAAACATCAGGTTGCTTGCAGTCCCATCAAACCCAACCATGAATGGTTCCATGGATGGGAAAATTACCACTTCTCTAGGCAATCTGTTCCCAGTGTTTCACCACCCTCATCATAAAAAATGCCTTACTTATACCTTGTCTGAATTTACTCTCTTTTAGTTTAAAAATATTACTCTTTTCATATCACTACAGGCCCTATTTTCTTGTCCCCATCTTTCCTATAAGGCTGCCTTGAGTACTGGAAGTCCACAATCGGCTGTTCCTGGAGCCTTCTCTTCTCCAGGCTGTACAACCTCAACTCTCTCAGCCTGTCATCATAGGAGAGGTGTTCTGACAAACTCGCTGTTCCTCCTCTGGACCACCCCAACAATTCCATGTCTTTCCCATGCTCGAAACCCCAGAGCTGGATGCAGCACTGTGGGGTCTCACCAGAGCAGAGCAGAGGGGCAGAATCCCCTCCCAGGCCCTGCTGCCCACACTGCTTTGGATGCAGCCCCGGACACGTTTGGCTCTCTGGGCTGTGAGTGCCCGTGGCTGGGTCATGTCCAGCCTCTCAGCCACCAGCAGCCCCAAGGCCTTCTGGGCAGGGCTGCTCTGATCTGTCCATCCCCAACCTGTGTTGTTACCAGGGTTGCCCTGACCCAGGTGCAGCACCTTGCACATGGCCTGGTTGAACCTCATGGGGATCACATGGGCCCATTCCTTGACCTCATCCTGGTTCCTCTGGATGTTAGAGGCAGTTCAGGGAACACATCAAATTCTGATCTGAAGCCTTACTGATTCTGCCAGTTTTGTTTTTCAGTGTTTTACACTAAGTGACTTTTTTTTCAGTTAAAATTAAGGATTTGCAACTGGATGTAATGGTTTGGTCTTTTGTTCTGTTTTTTTTACACTGAATGGAAGTCAGAAAACAAAAAATATAACTTGTTCAAATATTGTGTTACTAAAACGTCTAAATTCTAAACTGATTTAACAAAGAAAAAATTAAAACAAATTCAGTAAGAAGCAGGTTATAAAGCTGACTAGATAAGTTATTTAGGTAGCAGTGCAAAAAGAACCATTGTAAAGAAGTTCCTGAGTGAATTTAAAAACTCTCACAAAGCACTATTGTTCGAAAGAAAATCTGTTATTTGTACTAGAAAAACTTAAATTCTAGATGCCCCCGTATATTATGACTCCAGGTGACAGAAATTAGCCACCAGAGGGAGCCCATATAAATCTGATAAAAAAGGACATCACTGTACAGATACATTTCAGATACACAATAAAGTTTACTGTAAATGGTTTGTAGTTCTCCATAATAAAACAGCCCTCATCAGTACTCTATTTCAGATTCATTCTTATTTTTACAGATATAAATAAAAGCAAGTGAATTCTGCTGTGAAGAACTATAAACAGATAGACTATACCTAAACAAATGAAAATATTTTGTTATGCAGTACCTTTTTAGTTTATTTTATCTGAAAGTGCCCACCATCTCACTTGTCATAGTAGCCCACAAAAAATATGGATGAAAGAAGGCCTACATAGTCCTGGAGAATTTTAAAGTATTGCCTTCAAACAGACTTAGGTCAGAACCAACAGTGACATCCAGAAGACATTTTTTCTGCATTTGTTTTGTAAGCCAAGTCACTATCATTTTTTACATTGAATATTTAGATTTTTCTGAGGAACCATCTCCTTCTTCAGCCTAATTAATAAATACATCCCACAGACTTTCAACATTTGCTCCATGAATTGAAATATCTTTTCATCATGAAAAGTTCTCAGATGCAAAAAGGCGGGAGTTTAATAAAAAAAAAAAAGCACTTAACAGTGGATGTTTCCATTACATTCTTAGAAGGCTGATACCACACTTTGCCTTCAAAATCCTCCAAATTGTCAAAGTTTCATGATTCTAAGTTAATAAAACAAATATATCAGAAGCAGTAAGCATAGTTAACATCATTAGTGGTCTGCATTGCTAGTCTTTGACACTTCAACACTTCTTGTGAATTTGTATTCTTTTGCTACTGAATTTGACTATGCTTTCTCTCTGCACCATGACTGCTTTGCAAAGCTGATATCAACACAATAATTTAACACTGTAAAAGAAAATTCAAGGTGCATACATTTACACACTAAATGTGCTATTGTTCCCTAAAATACTTTGCTTAATTTTCTTAGAATACATTTGACGAAGTTTTTATTTGGCACCAGAGAGTACAGATGGGATTTGAAGAACTGTAAAGCAGCAAATAAGTAAAAAGTGTGTAATTTCTCCATGAAATTAAAAAGTAAAGTATTACTTCTCTTAAAACTACAATGTTGTCTAGCAAAACCCACACTAATAGCATGGATGACTTGAAGTGCACAATGTTCTAGGACAAATTAGCAAGGATCTTTGTAAGTCAGGCAGCCAGAATCTTAAACGCAAGATGGAGATCCCTAGCCATGATATCTTGGCAACAGCTAATCAAAGAGGTCTGAACACTGAATTGTCACATGTCTTTGTCCTGTTTCAGACCAACTGAGCTTGAAACCCTGAAGTTCACACATTTTCTTTTTTGATCTTTACTGAAAAAATTGATAAATACACAGGAAACTTTAAAAAATTGTTCCACATGTAATCTTACCTCAGCCCACTTGGATATCAGCATTAGAGGATTACAGAAAGAATATGAAACAATGTTATGTTAAAAACACCTCACAGACACATTGCAAGATACCTAATAATCATATTTAACACCTGATTATAAATTTTCATGATCTACTCTGGTATGTACATTCTCACTCTGGAAAAAACAACTTTGTGTGCCTTTACTAGAAGACAGAGATGCTAGTGAGGACTCCCAGTGTTGAAGGAAACAGTATTACTAATTCCTGTATTCACACACCTAGTGACTGTATATTCATGCCAATATTAAAGTGACACTACATGAGCCATACGGTGAGAACGCCTTTTTATGCCAGTCCAGGAAAGTCTTATACACCAAACCCAACCAGTAGTACCTTCAGAAAGTACTATTCAATTTGCTTCTTACTAAAGAAACAATACATATTATTGCATATTAAAATCTATTTTATAAAAAATAGATACTGTATCTATTAAAATTACAATTTGGTAAGCTGAATAAACTGATGCAACTGTTCCAACACTTCAATAAGCAGCTTTATAGACATCTGCTCTGAATATGTTTATATTAAATACAGTTCTGAAATATAATTCACGTAGAATCACAGTTTTTACAAGAAACACATAGCAGACAACACACAGCTTGTACAAGGAACTACAGCTTCTTGACCAATTTCCCTAATGTTCCAGGAAACAGTATAGCTTAGTAGTATAGACCAATAAACTACCAAGCTTTATGAACACAAATACTACATGCACACAATGAATTCTGCGTTACCAATTTCTATGAACCATTTAATATCAAAGTTAATGAGTACTTAGAACTCGAATGTATAAAATGTATAAAAATATAGCACATTAACATACATAGGTTTGACTTTTTATTGGGAATGGACATTTCCAGCTTTAAAGCTAACATTTCCTATTCTGTTAGTTTTAATCTCTTACCAGGTCTTTCCTTGCCAGTTCCTTTTGACTCAGCAAATTTCTGTATTAAACTCTCAACTGTAGTATTTGTCATGTTATTAATAAACTCTTCGTGGACCTTCAAAAAAAAAGAATGTGATTAACTTTAAAAAGTAGTTTTTGCTATAGTTAAGGTTAAAAATACTTCACTCTAAAATACGTTACAGGACTTAGAGAAATCAACAGATATTTTATCTACAAACTCCCTTCTCTTTCCAGTTGAATTAGCAAGTGTGGGTACAACACAGACAAAAAATGAAATGACAGGTCTAGGTTTTACTTCTATTTCTTCCATCTAAACAACTTGTGTATATATAATTTTCTGAATTTGTCAGCAACATATCCCACTATAATGTCAGGAAGACAAGCAGTTTTTTAAGCCAGCACCAGTTTAGGGTGTGAACTGTTACTACTGTATTATCACAGCTCCCACCTGCTTGAGTAAAAGTATTACTGTTGTAACAGTTTTGGTCTAACAAACGAACAACAACATGTTGTTAATAGATTTTCCGACATGTCAGGACGTGTACGTGCTTTAGAAATAAATAGCATGACCCTTGTGATGATCACTTATTAGCAGAAAACCTCAATACTGAAGGGTAAGCAAATAAAGTGACACTTCAAAAACTAAAAAATTAAGGACTGCTTAGAAAGACTATTAATTAAACCAACTTATATTTAAACAAAAGATATTATAAAAGCTTCTGTTACTAAATATCTTCTGCTCATAAAATCCAAGAGTATAAAATATATGGAAACTCTTCAGAGAGATATAATTTCTAGTTCTAATTAAAAAAGTAGTATCTTAATTCTGCGTGAAATGACTGCTAAAGTAATATCCAGGGAGCAGAACTTAGAAATACACTAAAAATTCTTCCACTTTCAAATTCTTCAAATTCTCCTAAAATTTTGTTTTCTGTTAAGACAACATTTATTCAGACTTATTCTGTGAATTTTGTGACACTGAACTTATAAATGTAACAAAAAGCCATGAAAATTTCAGCTTATGTTGAATTTTCATAATTTCAAAGATGTAATTACCATAAACACAGTAAGAAATATGCCATTTAATAGAAAAACATAAAGCACGATCTAAACAAAAAAAAATTAAAGTATAAAAAATACCTCTCCTATTTGTAAATGAATTTCTTTTATGGTATTTGACAATGATTGTATAATCTCTTTCATACGAAGAAGGTGCATTTCCTCTATGTCTTGAAATTTCTGCAAACAAATATGAGCAATTAATCATAATGCAAACATTTCCTGAAACATCAAACCTTACGTTCCAATAATTAAATATACTAAAATTTAAAAAATCAAATAAACTTCTTTTTTTTCTCTCCACATCTTTAACATAATAATTACATTTAAGAAAGTCAGGTGCAGAATTCAGAGAGTTACTAAATAATGTACTTTAGAAAGCAATATATCCTTTCAGAACAATTATTCAACTTTTTTTACTTACTTTTTGAACTTTCATCTAACCCTTCAAAAAAATCTGGTCTATTTGTACCAAAAGAAAATATGTTTAGAGGGTGTTCAAATTTTCTCTTTTCTCCATTACTGAAGAGTCTTGTTTTTTCATCTAAACCAAGAAATCTTATTTCTGGAACTGTTTTGCACTTCCTTTTTAGACCATTCTCCTCCTTGTAAATATACACACTCTCTAGTTAAATCTATAGTCTTTGCTTCTTTAAATACAATTTGTTTGATCTTTAAACTTATACATAATCTTTAAACTTATCATACATAATTTTTACAGTTTGTTCCATTTTACCCTGGCTGACAGCCATTTTAAAATCACTTCCAAAGTTTTCAATGCCCCTTCCTGGCCAAAAACCAGAACTAAAAATGTTCTCATCCTGCCCAACAGTCAACCATAACAGTCTTGAAATCTTTGTTTACTTCTGCTCTTTCCTAGTTCTCTGCCTATTTCTGTAACTGCCCTTTTAAGTGCGTCCAAACTTGATGCACCACTTAGTCCTCTCTCCGGTTTGCACAGGGTTCTGTGAAGATCCCCATCTCACACCTCCTGCTACTCTGATTCACAAACTTGACTCCACACATACAACACAAATACCTCTAGCTTCTTAGGCCCTCAGTCTTCTGCCATACTTATGTACCTCTGTAGTCATCACTCAGGGAGATTAAAATTATTTTCTTTTTCCCCAGCAGTCTTCCTCTTAATTACAGAGGATATGGTCATCCTGTGTAGCCTACCCTATGATGTTACTTCTTTTAGTGGACATTGTAAGACAGATTTAAGCTAAATCAACTGATTTTGCACTGCAAGAAATGAAAATACACCTCACACTGGTTTTATTTTCAGAACTAATCAGCACATTTTCAAGTCAAATGTATGCTGAATTAAGATAATATAGGGTGTGCTTCACATAGAAGTAGGCTTCCATATATTCATGGATGTTATTTTTCCTATCACATCATCTTTAAAGTAGCTGTTGTGCAACCAAACTGTAGATGCAGCTACACCACTATACTTTAAATTAATTCCACACATACATTTTTAATTGGCAGAATGGCAATTTTCATTTCCAATATGGACAGATGTGGAAAGTGTCCATTATAACATTGAGTGAAAATTTAAACTTTAGGCAAAAGGATTGCTACAGTTAAGGAACTAAGGGCATCTAGCCAACTGTGGTTTAAAATGTAGCAAGAAATGGCATATGCAATGATACAGAGAACCTGAAATCTTCCGAAATACAGTCTTTTAAAAAGCCCCAGAATCTTAAACAGATGTAATGGCTTTTCATAACCTCAGGTAAGTCCTGGGTACACATGTCAACAAGCTGTAATTTAAGTGTTTTGATGGAATGATAATGAAAAGACATGATGGATCCCAATACTGAAACTCCTATGAATGAGTTCTGAGCACCCAGCATTTCAGAGGATTTTCCACATGAACACAATGCATATACAGTAGTTCTACGAGTTAATTTTGCTTTCTTCCAAAAATTTCTTCAAAACGTTGTCTGAAGTGCCAACACTCCACTGTGTCATTCAAGGACAGTGCTATCACAACATACACAGTCAGTGTTTGCCTTTCAAACAAATCAATTTCCAAAGGGACCAGTTTTTTGAAATCTTTGATTTCAGATAGCTCCAGAAATGAAATAGAATACATTAACCTACTTCAAAGGTAACTCATTTAACGCAAAACTTACCTGTGCTGTTTCCGTCATTTTCAGTTCAAAATCAGATTTAAATGCAGCATACTTCTCCACATACAGTTTATAGGTATCTGTTGCTTTTTTAGATTTAACTGATGCCTGCAGATCAACACAAAAATGTGTCAAATGTCACACATAATGTCATAAAAGTTTTTAAAATTACTATTAAAAGAAAGCCTAGGATGATCTCTAAAAATTATCCAGGGGCACAAAAAACCAGAGAAGTGTCATAACAAAATTTCAACACCAAATATCTCGGCTTAAAGCTATTAGAGATTTTACTATACATAAATCACATACAAGTGCAACAAAGCAGTTAACTCAATTAAATCTCTTGCCCTTATAAGCAATGAAAATTTTATAATAGTATTTATAATAAAACTTACTTTGAAATAAAATTTTTATTGCTGAAGATAACTCATTAGCTCTTGCCAAATATGAACAATAAATTAATATTTGCAACAGCAAAATAGGAAAAAAGCAGGGCTGGAATACAGAGCAAACAGTTGTAAGTGCAATTCCGAAAGAATCAATGGTAAAAATACCAAGATGGTGAAGTTCTCTTAGAAATGAAGGAAGAAACTCAAAAGTATGGGAGTTACATCAATGGATTAACAGATATTTGAAAGTGAAACTAGTGCAGAATATAGTGATGGTCAGATTTAGGCAGGTCAGACATATTTTTAATAGTCCTTTGGGGATTTATCCTTTTAATTATTTGTTGCTAATAAACAAAAATCTTCTTTCTGGGAGTTAAGTAAAACACAAAACAAAATACAGGAAAATCTCAGTATCACATAGAGAACAAAACTGAATGAAATGACCGGTTGTAGTAGAGAAAAAGTTATTTTCAAAGTTCGTGGCATGATGCACAAGATGAAGTCTTTCAAACCTTTGATATTCTATTTCCAAGTTAAAGGCCAATGAAAATCATCTTCAACACCATTTTCTTTCCTCGCTTCTTTATTCAACATGTTTACTATCTCACTGAAATTTCCCATCAGTTGTAACTCAAAAGTATTCCTTAATTGTTAATGACATCAGTAAACAGAGTTGTATATTTACTATTTGTTCTAGTTCTGATTAGCCGTCCTTCTCCTTTCAAATCAATTTCATCTGTCTAACAGAAACTATCTTCTACTAACAATGATTTGTGAAGCTGACTGCTATCTGTAATTTCAAACTAATTAATAGAAAGACACCCTCTGGCAAAACAGACAGAGAGAGTCTGCAATTTCCAAGAGAAAGGTAACAGATAATCATGAGTAACAGTATATCATTAGCACTTCAAAGGAATAGGAACTGAAGCTACCTCTGTTTTTCCAGTTACAAAGAAAACTTAAGCAGATCTTAGTCACATAGTCTTCTAAACTCAGCATAACAGAACCTGAAAATACTTCCTGCAACAAGAATCATTCAGAAAAGTTGTATCAAACCCATCAGTTTATTATCCTGAATTTTAGTTCATGATTCTCACTCTTACACATTTACACAGGGGAATCACCCAGAAGCACATGGCCCTATCTTGTTGCCCAATTGTCATTTACTATGCTGAAAATACAACATGCTCCATGAAATCTTGCTTTTAAAATTAAGGCGGCTTTGCAGTTGATTCCAAATTTCATCACCAAAAAGGAAGGAAATGTCAACTTAAAAGATGTAAAAAAGGGGTAAAGCATTTTTTTGGTAAAGCATTTTTAATTGAACCCCATGTGCAAGGAAATTTGACAAAACAAAAACATTCTCCATCTCCTATCATGTTTAATGATGAGCAGAATGCCAGTATTACATGTTGAAGACCAATTAAAAAACTAACTACTCAGCAGGACAGACAAAATGATAAAACACGTGGACACGGTATGATTAACTAGCAATCTCTTCTGAAAACAGGATGTGACTATTCTCAGGTGTAGCAATTGCTAGAACTGTATGTACCAGATTTACAGTATGTGACCAGACTTACAGTATGTGCAAGAATAAGAATCAGTATTTTTTGTTAAGTCACTATAAATAGAGAAGTTTACGTGTCAGAGAACAACAGGAAATTATTACACAAGTTGGTGATAACTTTCAGCTGCAATGAGACTTGCAAGGTCTCAGATACCTCCTTAGATTCTTCAATAAAGTATCCCTCCAAACATCTGGCTTTGTGATAAACTCTTAGTATACTGGTGCAGATCCCTTGTTTTCTGACAAAACAGTTATTATGTGATTTTGCCAGTGAATAGTTTTCATGTTGCACTGAAAATAGAGCTATTTTCTACCAAAGGAAAAATAAATCAATACAATCTTGGTCACTCTGTTTATGAAATTGCAAGTGTAAATTTGAATAGAGGCATGACTGAAGAAATGTGACAGTGTTAGTTACCTGCTCCCACTGGAAACATTTTTTAAATACTTACAGAGCATTCAACTATGACCTAATTGTATCTAAGGAAGATACAGACAACAGTAAAAGACTGACCTTCCTCCTATAGTGCTTCCTCTTTCTCCCTTCCTATGTAGATATCTGTCATGCTGAACATTTTTTTGTTTCCAAATGAACAAAGATAATGCTATATCTTGAAAAGCCTTCCCTCAAGTCAACTTTTCCTACTGAAACTCTATTTACAAGAATTCATAAAAATTATACTTTGAATACATTGGCAGGAAAACATCTGCCTACACGTCTGATTCATGTCTAGAATCCAGCATCAACTGTCATTTGAGACAAAAGCTGGGGTGAAAAAAACTAGATTTATACCAAGATAAAACAATTGAAATATAGTCAACAGAATCACTTTTGCCATCAGTGAAAAGACAGTAACCAATGCTATCTTCTCCATCAAGATAACAGGACTAAACGCAAGAAGATCATTCTAACAAGAACAAAGTCCTACACAGATCAGTTAATTGAAATGGAAATAGCCAGAGGAATAAAGATTTAATAAGAGAAGTTATAATTAGAGACAAGGAAACGTGATCTCTTTCTTCTACTAGTTAGATTCCTGAAAACAGGAAAAAGTTACTTTTTTCCCAGCAGGTCATGGAAGGGGATCCTTCCCCTCTACTCAGCACTGGTGAGGCCCCACCTGGAGTAGTGTCTAGTTCTGTGTTGTTCATTGCAAGTGAGACATGGACATACTGGAGAGAGTCCAGTAAAGGGGCATGAAGATGATTAAGGGACTGAAGCATCTCTCCCATGAGAAAAGACTGAGACGGCTGGAACTGTTCAGCCTGGGGACGGGAAGCCTTAGGGATTAACTTACCAATAGATATAAATACCTTCAGGGAGGATACACAGAAGACAAAGTCAGGCTCTTTCCAGTGGTGCCCAGTGACAGAACCAAGGACAATGGGCACTAACAGAAAACACAAAAGGTTCCCTCCCTCTGAACACCAGGAAACACCTTTTTCCTGGGAAGGTGATTGAGCCCTGGCACAGGCTGCCCAGAGAGACCATGGAACCTCCATCCTTGAAGATACTAAAAAGCTGCCTAGACAAAGTCTTGAGTAACTGGCTGGAGGTGGTCCTGGCTGAGCATGGGGAATAGACAGGATAACTTCCAGAGGTCCCTGTCAACCTCAGTCATTGAGCGATTCTGGGAATGGATCAACACCCCCACCACAACCCAAGGACAGTACTAAATACATCTCAAGATACTCATCCTTAGAGTCTCTGGTCCATGAAACTGGAACCTTTTAAAACAGCAGTGGAACTACTGATGACATGTTTTTCTTTGTCGAACAGACTTCAAATACACATGTACTTAGCTACTTTATCTCATTGCAGTGACAATACAATTACTCCTGAGTTCAGTAACAAGGGCATTGAGTATTTGAATATTTACGTAAGGAAATATATTCAAAAACATAAGAGATGCTAAAATAGTTGAGCACAGCTTCTTTTAAAGCCACTACACAAAACTAT
This sequence comes from Falcunculus frontatus, assembly GCA_013398115.1. Lineage (NCBI taxonomy): Eukaryota > Metazoa > Chordata > Aves > Passeriformes > Falcunculus > Falcunculus frontatus. Next base: position 432,858 of record VZRV01008503.1, on the reverse strand, counting down.
CACTTGATTCAGGTATTTACAAAGTGAAGAATTAGAACTAAAGTACAGCTAGAACAGATAAGGAAATTAACTGTAAACAAAACATAACTAGGTATTCACAATATCATGCATATTACAAAATAGTCACAACTACTACTTCTAACTACATTTAATGCTTTCTGAGCATCCCACTTATTGACACAAGGTGGACATGTAAGACAATTAGTAACAACTAGTAAGATGTGACAGAGCTACCTTTTCAATTTCTCTCTGTGTTGCTCCTTCCTTTTTCAAGCGTTCTTGTTCCACACACTTTGCATTGTAGTTTTCTTTTGATTTCTGCAAGGCCTGAGTGATACTTTGAATATTTTGCATAGCTTCCAAAGTTCCTGAAACATCTTCTTTAGTCTGCCAAATATCAAATGGTTGTCAAAACCAAACCATTTTAATTTTACTGTTAACAAGTCATTGGACATACATAAGAAAAAAAATTAATAACCTTTTTATAAGCTTTGATCTGTTCATCTCCATACTTGTGAACTTCTTTTATTAGTTCTTGTAATCTCCGGACAAGATCCAAGTGACAACTTGCTAGTTTTTCTGTTGAGGTTTTGAAAACATCCCAAACTGGTGCAAATGTCCTGGATTGAGGAAAATAATACTTAATGTTAATCTGGAGGTTTTTTCCTTCAGTTGGCAATTTTTTTAGTAGCGCTAATGGATAATCGGTAAGTTTACAGTCCACTTCTCTTCCTAAAACTGAAACAAACAAAACATCCAACAACTGCCATAAATTCTTATTAAAGATGTTCCCAATGTACTTGGCATCCTATCTTCTAATTTTTCCATGGTTTATGTTTTACTTGTATTAACTCTAATATGTAAAACACAGCAAAGTTCATTTCATACTATGATGAGCACACTATAATGCCAAGTGTCAAGATGGTGCAAGAACAACTTAAAATAATTTAACATGTAGTAAGTATTACTATGTATATACTTGAACAGGGTGAACAAATCAGAAATTTCTTGGTTAGTTACGTTTCAAGTTGTCTTACATCATTGCAGCCACAAGATGGAGGAAAATATATTGGCAAACACAGCCTGCCACTGAAAGGGATTTACTGATCAACAAAGACGAACAAAGAGGCGGGATCATTTCTCAGATTCATGTTTCTGTGCTGAACGGACTTTCTCTAGCTATTCTGAAGATATACTTCTGCCTTGTTATTCTGGTTAATGCTGCTAAAAAATCAATACTAGCCATGGGCTTTAAAGCTCTTAAGTTCAAAGGTTCTGTATCTGCTTGTTAGTTTAAAGAGCAGCAACAACTATTATCAAATTATCCATTGATGAAAGCTCCCCACATTTCTAGATTACATTACTACAAATAAAAAAAATCTAGCTTTATCTCAGAAGTCTGAGTTTTCATTGGACTAATCTTTCTAAGGAAAAAGCATCCATTAACCATTCCAGTTGTTAAAAATATTCACTGTGTATAAAACTCCCATTTAACTATGGAATAAATCTATGGAAAAGTCTCATTCTGAACATCTCTGAGAACAGATAACACTCCAAAAATCAGAAATTACAGAAATAACTGAATTTGCTGCCACATTTGCAGGCCATATGTTCTCTCTTCAAAATAATTTCCATAGGCTTGAGCACACATAATAGAAGTCACTATGTCTGAACAGAACTCAGCTTTAAACACAGAGGAACAGACAGTTTTTCCATGTTTGGGCTTTGGTCTTTTCATTCAGTTTTAAAGAACTGCACTGTCTTTCTCTTTGTCATAGCCGCATGAATTTTTGCATGGTTACTAAAGACTTAACAATCATTTTTAAAGGTGGCAAATTATGATAACATCCAACATCATCAATAAAATATTCAGAATCAAACTTGATTCTTACCGTGTACACACTCACTTACTTCTCTCTTATGTACACTCACTTACCCAAGTTGTGTGTAATTGCTTGCTGATTTGGCTAGTTTTGTCATCGACCTTGAATATGTCTCCTCTATTGTAGCCCTGCCAAAAAAAGCCATCAAAAGCATAATCAAAATTTTGAAGATATGAAGACTGAATATGCATTCTACAAGTGCAAAGCAGAGGACTTTTTACGTGAGCTAAAAATTACTCCATTTACATGATCTCTCAAAAGGTATACAAAAAATCACACTGGCGTATTTAAAAAAATAATCTAAGAACCCTGTGATAGAACATTGCAGGGAACAGAACAAGGAAAACCTAGGAACTCAAGGCTTGAAAAGGACAATTCCTTCCTTTCTATTTGCTGTTCTCAACTGCCATTAACATTCCTTAGTAACAGACAGAACAAAGCGCCATAACAATCATCTATCCAGCACTGTCTAAGCAGGAAAATGTTACACAGCAACAAAATAAAATGTATTTGTAGTGAAAACTTTACAATAAACAAACAGTGTTTACTGAGCAATCACATTAAACAAAATGAGGTCTTGTTTAGTCTTCATGTTGGGGGTAGGCTGCTTTTTCTTTTAAGTTCTTCACATAGTGATATTTGAGTTTGGAAACCCAAATAACGTGCAATGGTAAGTACTGTGTTCTACTGTTTAAATTCATTCTTAAGTTATCTCAATTTGTGAAAACATCTTCCCTACACAAAGTGTTCTTTTATTTTCCTTCACTCAAACACACAATTTCACTTGTCTTTTAGAGATGCAAAATCCAAGGGCTGGCACAGATTTCCTCCTTAGAACTTATGCAGAGGCAATTGCCATGGAATCACCTGTTACAGAAGTAACTCCCTGCAAGTCCTTCCCTATCAATCTTCCTCACCCTACTATTATTAAAGATACACAGTATTTCAATTTTTCACCCTAAACCAATATTCATTAGGTTGTGTCAACTTAGATTTAGAAGCATCCCAGATTTGAGTAAATACTGTAATTGTCTTTTCTTGAAAAGCCTGGAGCAACTTCTTTCCTGCTGTGTAATACCTTTACACAGGACAAGAAAGAAGAAAAAAGGCAGATGAAGAATTCATCTCTCTCTGAAGTTATACCATGACTATAACCTGAGACACGGGTTTTTATTTCTCCTGTACAGCAACAGTTTACAAGCAAAAAGAACTGTCTCGTGAAAATATGAAAACAAAGTAGGGGTATTCACCTGAAACAGAGCAGAATGTATTAAAACCTACTGAACTTCCAAAATAACTATCCAGTTAGTTAGCAGGAAATCTATTTGGAAAAGGAGATTAAACTACAACATGCAACAAATAAATTTCATTTTAAATATCACATACTGCAAAGTTATTCACATTAAAAAAAGTCAATTAACTTTATCCTCCTTCCACATATGATCATATCTTTGATGATAAGAAAAAGTTCAAATTTCCAAGGCTTGGAAATCTTGCACACTGCACAGCAGCAAGCACATATGCACTAAGCATAGACAATAATTTTTTTTTAAATTACCATGATGAACAATATGTTTTGACTAATCATCCATATCTCCTATCAAAGTTTTCCAGATTTTATAACTCAGTGACTTATTTTTCCTCTTTAAACACAAGAATTCTGACCAAAATCCACATCCCTTTTCTTTGAACCAATTTAAAGCATACTTCCCTGAACTATCTCCACAAAACTGGAGTTCTGCAATTCACCACAGAGTATTAACATATATCAGTTAAAAACACTAAGAACCAAAAGATGACCAGTTAGTACATTTGTCCTATCAACTGACTTTGCAGAGCACTCTGCTGTACAGGTAACGGACTATGATTTTCTTAGTAAATTAATTTTCACCCATTTGAACATGTGTCTTTGCTTGGGATCTGCTAAACATTTAAAAGTTAAATGGAAACATACGCATTGCTAGTTTCATCTGATTTAGAAGATTCTTTCTATGATGCTTACAGGCAATTAGTGCAGAAAATCATTAGAAAGACTCCTGGAGAAAAGCCAACACATTCCTGTACCTATTTATTCCTAGATAAACAGAGTGATTTCTTAGATATACAAAGTTTAGATTTTAAATGAACACAAACACATGATAGTTCACCTACAAAATCTTCCCCATATTTAAAGAAAAAAGCAGCTGTACAGGCAGCTCAACCTTCTGATTTTGACTTCTTTAAGAAACAAAAATTTTTACATGCTTTATCAACAAAGCATGGCCTTTATTCAAGGCCAGGTTGGATGGGGCATTGAGCAATCTGCTCTAGTGAAAGATGTCCCTGACCACAGCAGGGGGAGTTGGAACTAGATGATCTTTAAGATCCCTTCCAACCCAAACCATTCTATGATTTGATGATTCTAAGAATTGGTATCTAATCTTTCAGCAGATAGATAACCTGTCCCACTCAAGATTTACCAACATTAAGCAGACTGCCTGCCAAAAAACTCGCTCCTTTGGATGACAAACTCCTGAACCACAGATCCAACTGGTTCTCAGTTCTTTTAGAACATGATCAATAACAAATACCTAAGAACAAAACTCAAAAAGTGAAAATTGTATTGGTATTGACTCACTGAATACAGACAAGAAGGAAAACTTCTGCTCCTTCTACGGTATCAAGTAGAAACAGCAGATACAGCATAGAAATATTATTACAGATTAAGACATTTCAAACGCTTGTTTTTCTCAGAGAAAAAAACTTTACAATCTCAGAATGCTCTTGCAGAAATTTTGAAAGAATTTTTTTTAAATGCTTAAGATAACTATAATTTAAAAAGTTATTCCATATCTTACACATTTTTTCATTACCATTTCTAAGGCTGGAGAAAAGGAAACAGTAGTCTTCCTCAATTAGGCTGCACATAACTAAAACACTAATCTGAACAGCACGAGTAACAGAGATGGGCTTCACACAGACATGCGTCCTTTGTGCCCTAAGCCGTCGGTACATTCAAATGCACTGAGCCATCTCTCCTTTCCACGCAAAATCACTCCATTAAAAAGTATATTTTCTGTCTAGTCTGGAGACTCCAGCAAGCCCAACTGACCAGATAACTGCTCTACCTAGAAAGGGTAAGTACTCCAACTTGTTAAAAGTATTACCACCAACTTGGATCTGTCTCTACCTATTCAACAGTTTTCAGTTTTCACTCTCTTATGTATCCACTTCTGAAAAAAAAAAAAAGGACAGAAAAAGGCCAATCTGTAAAAAGGAATGGAAGACGCAAAGTTCAAACATATGTACATTTAGTTTTCATAGGGAAGAGTTCAGAAAATCAGGTACACCAAAGTCAAGGCATAAAAACACTAGATCTAGATGGCTCCTAATAAATGTTGCTCATCCACTTAACGTATTTCCAGCAGAAAACAGTACTGTAAAACAATATTCAGACTATAATCTGCAGAAGGAGGAGAACAGATAACTGTGTGCAACATTTCTTAACTTCTTTGCAATAAACAAATGTGCAAAATAGATCATGGACAAGACAACTGAACCATTGTAAAATACTGCTCAAGTACTGCCCAATCCAATTCCTTTCTGAGCCCAAGAATTCAACCCATGTGAAAAAATGTATTCTACTGAACCATTTTTATTTCCCAGGAAGCTGAATGACATCCCACAGTAACTTCACAACAGCAGCAAAGGGCTTCACTGTGCAGATACGGACTCTCAAACATTTTTATTAAAGTAAGGACACAAAATATTTGAAGTCTCTCTATTTTCCTCGCTATTTCTTTGAATCTAAACTATATGTCACAAACTACTACTAGCTTTGGCTGTAACTGATCATTCATCCCTTATTTGAAAAGAAGTATCTATTCATTACTCAACTGCTTTTTGTTAATTGCAGCCTGGCTTATTGAGATGCAGCAGAAAAATAGGGCTGAAGAATACATGGTGGAGGTTTAATATCCTGATAGGAGAAAGTCACTGGAAAGGACTGAATTCAGTGCAGCTGATCTGCATCATTGACACAGGCAACTGACTCCTAAGGAACAATACTGCAGCTTTGTCAAGTAAATTGCAATATAGCACTCAGATTCTATCTTAGTGAGTTAATGAGAACTGAATTTTTTTCATGGATCTTACAAAAAATGCTGTAAGATAGCAGCACGTCTCTTTGGCACACTATGATCCACGAACAGGAAAAAAACATTTCTTGAACTCTCATTGAAGACAAAGTATCCATGTGGATCCTCATATATTCCTACATGGTCATTAATCTTTAAATGTTATGTAAATCACTAGAAATAACTGGCAGACACTTGAGCTGAAACATTTTAACATGTGGAAAAAAGTTCAAAGATTTTATTTATTGACTGCAAAGGCATATAACTTATAAGTTATTTTAAAATAATTTAAAATTTAATTTGCAGAAGCTTATAGATGGAAAAAACCCCAGAATGCCACATTCTTTTTACTAGGGATTTTGTATAGAAAGAATGGTTAAGTTCTATTTATGTCAGTATAATAAACAAAGAAATCAAGTCAGACACAGCATCAAGTTATTTTTTACCCATTTACTTGAGACCTTTCACCTTAGGATCAATATGAATAAAATGGAGCATGCCCAAAGAATACAGTATAAAGGAGACAAGAAGCAGAGAGAGTAAGATGGTTTCTCATCTAAATATGGAGGTAAATCTAAACACAAAGGATGTAAAACCAGTAAACTTAAATGTGTCCAGGTAAGGTACAGCTTAGGTCCACAATGTGCTGCTATAAAAACTGAACGATTCCAAAAAATTAAAGCAACTTTCAAAGGAAAGATTCAGGAACTCACATAGATAACACAAGGCAAATATTAAAAGTGCAAGTTTGTGAAGCATTAAGCATTTCATACTAAATGTGAACAGTGTGATATTCCTCTGCTCAATCCAACTCAGGATTTCACTAGAACCCTTCGTGGTTTCATAATGCATTCTCTGAAATTGGGGAATCGTAAAAGAGAAGATTCCTTGGGTTGTGCAGTCTTTCCAAAAGGAGACTGCCCATCACATGTAGACTCTGGAACGCACCCATTTCTCCTTAGTGAAAAGTTTTTTGGAATTTTCTCCAATTCACTTTGAAACTATGCGAATGTTAGCGCAATGGAGTATCTGTCAGATTTGTGGTAATTCTATTTTGTGGAAATTTAAAAGTACTTTCTAAACTGAGATCTATTTGAGGCCAAAACTTAAATTTTGAAGAGGAATTTCAGTTTTTTCAATGGCTTCTACTGCAAGAAGCCAGCACTGAAACAGGTCCTCAGTCAGTACTTTGCAACTATTTTCCATGTGTTATCTAGTGCCAGTAACTGAGGAAAGACAAAATTCTGAAGTAGACATACAGTTAATTTTGTTCAGAACGGAAATCCGTATGTTCAGTGTAGCAGCAGCAGTCTTCTTTCACAAAGAACTAAATGCAGCACTAGGTCACCTGTTTTGGAAGTGGTCATATTTGCAGATTTCAGTCCTGTTCGTCCATCCAATATAGAAGAATCTGTGTTATTTTCTGCATATTATTTTCTTGTTCCTGTGTATCACTCTCTTTAACAAACCTAGTGTCTCAGCTTCTGAAAGTATAATTTTTTTAACATTTGTACTAGCAGTTGCTAATAGCCTAATTCCAAATCTATAGTAAAAACTTCACAAGACCGATAATTTTTGAAACTTTAAATTATCATTTTTTTTCCAAACAAAATGAAAAATTTGGATTAATTTAAATAAACTGCTGGATACCTAATATGACACTTCTAGCTTTTTACTCTCATCTTTTAAATGAAACCTGAAAAATTAGAAGCTTGTTATTAAGCGATGCTTAAGAGTTCCTATTCAGTTCTAAGCAAATGGAGTAAGTATAGATATTCCTGCAGAATATGAGAGATATATTAAAATGATAATTGAGTTTTATATATTTTGTATACATATTTTGCACGTTACTGTTAAATGCAATGACAAACAGTAAAACCCACAAATATTATATTAAAAACATAGGATGAATACTCACCTTTCTCTAATAAAATCTGCTAAGTCCTTTGTTGATAAATGTCCGTGTTTCATATTGTGATAGAGGACATCAAAGCCATTGTTCCTTTCTCCCTAAACATAAACAGAAAGTAGAACTATAAAACACAACATGCTGAACCTATGCATTTTAGTAACTGCTTTTCATTTTAACCACTTCATCAGGAAGTTAATTATTTCTAATGCTTCTTCTTTTTACCAATTGTTGTTAGTTCCCATTAATCCCGTATGTATAAACCAAACTAAAATCACCTCAGCTGCTACCACTACATTTCTATTACATATTTCCAGGCTATAGTCAAAGACATTTCTGTTGTAGATTTCTAGGGGGTCCTATATTCATTCACTTCCCATCATATTAAATGTATACTAAATACTGTACTCTCTCTTCATCCTATCTTTCATTATTTTCCAGGAACTAAAATTTAATTAGGATTACTGGATATCCTTCTCCCCCTGCTTTTTGTAAAACTGGTTTAAAAAAGAATCACTGATCTTTTCCTTCTCACTAGTAGCTTCTCTTTGTCTATTCTTAAGTTTAGTTTCAAAACATTCTCCAGTGAGTAAGGCATACCTCACTATTAAAACTGAGACACTGCTCTAAGCACTGATTAATAAACTCGGCCAGGTTATGACCTCTGGCACTATGATGAACTTCCTCCTGACAGCAACAACAGAAATTAAAGGAAGGCAAGGCACAGCTTAACAGCATTGCTACTAATAAAGCTTTCCTGTTAGACTATCCATTCCCCTTCTGCCTTACAAAAGCTTCTGATCTATAATGCTACTCCTATATAAGGTGTGAAGTATGCCCTCAGAAAAACTGCATGCACGTTCAGAGTGGAAGGGAAAGAAAAATGGGATGGGATAGCATAGAATGGAATAGACTATTTCAGCTGGAAGGGATCTGCAGTGATCATTTAGCCCAACTGATTGAGCACTTTGTGGATGACCAAAAGTTAAATCATGGTATTAAGGGCATTGTCCAAATGCCCCTTAAACACTGACAGGTTCAGGGCATTGACCGCCATCCCTAGAAAGCCCATTCCCGTGTTTGACCACCTTCCCAGAGTAAAGAAACGCTTCCTAGTGTCCAGTCTGAACCCTCCCTGGCACCGTTTTTAACCATTCCTACATGTCCTATCCTTAGCTCCCAGGGAGAACAGATGGGCATCACCCTCCCAATTTCCCCTGCTCAGAAAGGTGTAGAGAGCAATGATGTCACCCCTCAGCCTCCTTTTCTCCAAACTAGACAAGCCCAAAGTCCTTAGTGGCTCCTCACAGGACACATCTCCCAGCACTCTCACGAGCTTTGTTGTCCTCCTCTGGATGCATTCAAGTACTTTCATATCCTTAATATCCTGGACTTTTAACAAAGACAGCTCTATATTGCCAGTGAGAGAAGCCTGAGAATTTGGTCATATACCCTTCCAATATTTCTGTCTGTTCAGTTCCGCAAAAATTTTTTGTGCAGCCATAAGGCAAACCTTATCAGGGAAATTATACAGCTGAAAAATAAAGCTGGCAAATAAAAACAAGAATCAGTGATCCAGATCACTGCAAGGACACAAACAAGCTGCATTGCTCAGCAGAACACAGGGGAGGTAGGAGGAGAAAGCACGTAGGGATCTGCCATCTTAAATAAGGAGAAACAGTCATGGGTGGATGGAAAAACTTCACAGCAGCCACAGTATTAAGTCCACTTCCACTAAGTTTCAAGTTGCCTTAAAGGACACCACACAGAGACACATAAATTTACAAATAAGAGATAACTGAAGGCAATTTGATACAGATTACTAGCCAGGATTATTTGCTTTACTTCTTCCAAGCACTGGGAAAAACAAAACCAAAGAGAAAAAAACCACCTATAAAATCGTAGTTTCCATGGTTGCAGTAAGCTGTAACCTGAAAAAGTGCACCAAAATTCAGATTAGTTTGGTGTAAGTGCAATTATAGTCTGTAAAAAGTACAAGCAGAACTAAATGGAACACATGAAAATACAGCAAACTCTAAAAGGACTCTTAACAGAGCAAGGCTTTTACAAGCTTGAAAAGTAAAAGAAGGATAAGAGCACCAATGAGTAGAAAATGCAACTTTATTTAAATGTTGTCCTACTCAAGTACCAGTCTAAATAGCTTCTCTCCCCTTTCACCCCTATCTATCTAAACATTTTTCCTTGTAGTTTGAAGCCCACAATAACTTTGAATACTGGTGCACTAACTTATTAACTTTATTTAGTTACTCAATATAAACCCTGAATGCCACTGCATTACAATTAAGACTTCACTGGTATTTTCAATTAGAATAGAGAATATAATTATTATTTAACTACTCCAAAGTTGTTACTGTACCCAAATTTATAGATAAACATTTACAAATAACTGTTAGGCATTTCTTCCTGAAAAACTAATAAAATTCTCCTTTATGAAACGTTCTTTGCTCTAAGGTGTTTCTTCCAGCTAAAACAACATATTGATCAAAATGTGCTGAACATAGGCTGCTTCTAAACTTTTCGTAATGGAAACTTTTAATGGGGCCTTTTCTACACTGGAGTTCCATAAATTTCCTGCCAATTTAGAAATGCAGGAAGGGTAGCACAGCCATGACCCAGCCTCTGGCTGCAGCCTTCCTGATAAACCGTCAGAAATGTAACCGTGCAAATCTTTAGAGAATGGAATGAGCCTGAACAACCAACTGCCATCACTATCTTGTTCCCTAACTGTAACTGAAGGTTACTGCAAAGGAAATAATTTTTCCACCTAAATTAGGTTTTCTAATCAGTCCTACTCTTTTTCCTGACTTCACAATGAGTAGTAGAAAGCGTGACAGAGAAACAGAATAGATACTTTCCTCAATTAAGTCTCCTGAAAGCATCATCTCTTATACACTATCAGTAGTAATCAGAGGTCAAGAACCTACATGCAAAATATATTAAAGTTTAAACAAAGCAGCAAGTCAAAAGGAGGCTCACAGATTTGAGGGCCTATGTGGTTTAAGTCTGACACAACAAGAAGATGTCTTCACTTGTAGACATAATGTAAAGTACAATCTATAATACCTATACCAGGCTCTATCTAAAAGCACAAACATCTAGACTTCAAAACCCTTCACATGATCAACAGTTCTGATGACTAACCTGATGATGATTCTGCTCATGTCTGGAGACGTGTACCTAAACCGAATTAAGTATGGTGTCTCAATGCAGAGAGCAGATGCTTTTCTGCTTTAGAAAAAGCTATACGGCCCTTCCACAACTCCTCCATTGAGTAGTTACATTCATGAAGAGCAGCAATCAGAGTTAATGCTCTGTATTCAGGATAAAAATACAGATGTAGGTGGTGGCTAGGAGGAAAAGTTGTTCAGTTTACAAAAGCCAAGTATTTATCCTCTTACATGCATGTATACCATCAACACTGTGTTTTGGTTGTTTTTTCTCAACACTTCTCCTTCCCACACATACTGGATAGAATTCTGCACATGGAAATTGTGTGTCTAGACACTTTTTCTTCATTGGATGTTTTTACTTGCTCCTTCCTAGTGGCAACAGTAATAGCTGGCATCACTGAAAGACCAGTACTGGCCTACTTAAAAATAAATTAATGCAGCATATAGTAGAGGGAACTGATGAAGCCTTCCACTCCCATTCATAAGCAATTACCATCCACTGGTATAACAGACAGTGAAGTCAGATGCAGATTCTTCTTCTACACATTGTTACATAGTGGAGAAAGACAATCCTTTGTCGTCATGTATAACATCAGGATCTATGTAACAGACTTCCAGATCAGTTTGAAAGACCATTCTGAAGGTCATTTTGTAGGTAAACCACCATCTATTGAGGGTGAACCTGTCACTACTCAATAGAAAACAAACGTAAAACTGTGTATGAGAATGCAAAATGTAAGTGCCCTCTCCATATAGGCATAATTTAATTACTCTGAAGTTCATTAGCAGTTTTCTCCTTCTTACTCAGAGCTTACAAAACTCTCTTCAGAAGATGGTGTTCATTCTGAGATTTCTTGTTCTTTACTACTGTAAGAAAGCTCTTTTGTATCTAGAGCATAGATGTCCCCTGACAGCAAGCCATTAGAGAAAACAAGACTTCAAATACAAGTAAACACTTAAATAAGCCTACAATGAAGCATTACTGACCAACTTTGTACACAAAACAAATTAAGTCATGGAAAGTAAGAGCAAACAGTCCTTCCATTTCCCATCATCAAGAACTAGTTGCAAAGATTTCCTCATGGAAATGAAAGTAGCCCTGTCAGCAAACATGTAGTCAGAAATCAGCATTTCCATGACTTGTGCACAACAGGAAACAGATTACAGGAACTCTGTTCTACTGAACTACTTAAAATACTTCAAGTTTTTAAGAATAAGTTTGTTTGTTGCAATAAAAATAACTCTGAATTTAAAATCTGCATTTAGTAAAACAGCCAGAAATTTCTAGGCATTCTGCAGCAGCATTTATTTTCTGTGTTTCAAATCAAATTGTTTGAATGCAAGCTCTGCCTCCTTTGGATTAAAACTGTTCGGCATTAACATGTATTAGTGTATAAAGTTTATACTCTGTTACACCACTTTCTATTTACCCAGTACAAATAAATGGTTCTATTATGGTGACTCTGACTGGTCAGATAATAAATTCGGGGATATGTAAACTCATTTTAGATGCTCTGACAAACACTGTTGTCATGTTCTTTAAACCGTTAATCCTTGTTGCAGTTTTAAATAAATAGCATGTCTTTCATGCTTTCTACGTAGAAAATAATTTAACGGACCCAGAATACATAAAAATACTTGTATGATTAATATTACAGTGTTACATTTCTGAAAGTTATCTATCAGTAAATTTCAATTTCTGAGTGTCTGAAAGCTGTAGAAAATTGAGAGCATTGAAACATGACAGAAAAGCAGTCACCTGATGCTTGCACAGGCAATGTATCTTCTTCAGTTCTGAAAGTTTTGAGAAGATTGGACACAAAAACAACCTGTCAGCTTCAATTTCCACCTTCCCTTTTCAACATATCAAATAAAGATCCGCTCCAGAGAAGTTCTATGCATATGAGGCAGGACAGATATTTTCCATCACATATAGGTAACTAAAAATATTTTTTTATAAACAGATGGAAAGCTGCCAGCTCATGCTAGATGCACACATCTAGAGGGAGGAAACTAAGCAAACATTGCACAACAGTTCTGAAACAGAGCATCCAGCTGTATGCCCGGCAGAAGAGTAGTGCTGCGTAAACATACGAATGTAACGCGAGATGTCAGCGTGGCAAGTCTCAGTGTCACTCACATACTCACAAGTTCGTAAGACAATACATCTCATCCTCAACAGAGCAAGCTTCTTCACAAAGCTACAGTTATTAAACCAGGAAACTGCCAACCCCTGGCCCCACAAAGGTCTTTGGAAAAAAAAAAAAGAATCCTCAACACAGCCATTCTCAAAAGCTACAAGTAAAACAATCAATTAAAAAGAATGAAAAAAATTGTCAAAGCAAATTTATACATATATTTTAATATGCCAGAACTTCCAGATTTACCAAGCACAGAGTTACAAAGAAAACAGCTTCAGCTATTCATAGAACTTCCAATAGTTTAATCAAATTAATTTTAAACAATTCATAAACAACCACTGACTGGTTTGGAAGGGGCTTATTTTTGTTGATTTATGAATAGTAATTCTTTTAAACTATGTCAAAAGAATCACCTGCACCGGTCAGTTTAAATACAACGTCAAAGTTCAAGCAATGTTTTCTGTTAAGAAAACAATAAGTTAATGATAAAGAACACTTTCTATACTCCTATACCCTTAACAGTGTATTTAAAGTGACAAAATGTAGCTATGTTTAATGGAAATGGCTTATGATAGTGTAACTTTAAATTATGACATTGTTTTGATGTAGCGTATACATAGCAGCAAGCATAAAATGTTTTATGACAAATCCTAATTAGGAGTTGGGAATGTTTGGCCATGTGACTTGAATGCCTAAAACTCAGTCATAAGAATCAAAGCCACTTATAGCCTGTACTACTACTATAACTTTTGATAGCCAAAAATATCATCCTGGCTTGGAAAACTGCTGGTCTAGACTGCTGTGCTTCATTAGCAGACCCTTACATTTTTCAAGGGATAGTAAATTTTTAAAGTGACAGTAGAGGTCTCTGTACTTCAGCTTTACACATCCTGAAAACAGTCTTATTTATAGCTCATTGACCTCTTACAAAGCAGTCAAGAGATGGCAGGCTCATCCAATTTTCTTTCATCCTCTAACAACAACAAAACCAAAATGTGCAACTATTTAAACACTTTCAAAAGCAGTGTAAGAGGAAAGCCTCAGGACAATTTTCAAGACTTAGAACAAAGAAGGTAAGATTTGTTTTGTTTACATGAGCACATTTAGGAAGACAGTAGCTTAAATAGTGTGTAAGAAATTGATACACTCACACATATGTCACCCTCCTTTTCTGGAGAAATCATTCAAGTCCCTTAAGTCTCCAATCTCTTTTCCCACTACTCACAGCAAATTACTAAATCAAGGGAGAGCATCATACAGCTTAAGACCCAGACTTCCATTTCCAATGCACAATTTCAGTTGTGCATTGGAATGTACAAGTTTATGACAGAATGCATAGTCAAATAATTAAATATTAATTATGTTTTGGATTCATTTTCAAATCAGTGCTTCAAAAAGCCTAACTATCCTATTCCGTATTCCCAAAATATATTTTGCCTGGGGTTGGCTAGTAGAGCAAGGAAGAAAGAGAAGACTATCCTTCTGAAGTTCTACAGATCACCACCTTCCTTTCTCCTTACAAAATTCTCTTCATTATTTTCAGTTATTATGCATTCAGTGCATTTTCACATATAACTTCTAATTCCCATCTTAACTTTCTCACCATGATTCAGAGCCTATATAGATTGTTTCCCAAGTCTTCCAAAGCAGTAGCAATTCTGAATAACCTATTCTGAAAAGTTAGTGCAAATGAAGATGACTAACGATTCAATATGTACAAGCATATAATTTATGCCTAGTTCTGAGGATATATAAAAACTCAATACATTCAGATTTTACAAATCCATCATTACAGTTAATCTTGAAAAATGTCTTCACCCCTAGCAGTAAAGAAGGAGCATTCCCTATTCCTTTTCATTTTACCTCTACACAGAATTTTACCCCTAAACAAAATAAAACATTTCTTGGTCAAATTTTGCAAGTTAGGATCCGGTCTAATATCTCTGTCATCACTGCAAGACAAACAAGAACTTACTGTCCTACCTTGTGTCATTTTTGGAGGTATGAGAAAAACCTGCACTTAGAGAAGGAATAATCCTTCTCTTGGCACTCACTGACAACCTACACTAGGGGTTTTGCTAACAAAGCTATAATGCAGAGAGTCTATAAAGCAGAAAGAGAGAATGGGAATTTGAAGTAGATGTCTACTATCTCGTATGTGCTGGAAGCATTTGTGAAGACACAGACATGGAAACAGAATGCATGGGAATGGCCCACTGCCTTCACCAATTAAACTGACTTACTAACAAAACAAAACACAACTGATCAGACAGTTAAATGAACATACCACAGTATGCAACAAAGGTTAACAGAAGAGTGTGCAATTTCAGTTGTGATAGCTGAATAAAAAACTTCTATTTTGCTTTAATCTTATGAGAAGATAGAAGCTTTTCCAATGAAAATGCAACTTTTTATATTAACTTTAATCTTATTTTTATGAAAGATAAAATTCTTCCATATGTTAGTTTAATACTGATCTCCCACACTGAGGCTTCAAATTAAACACATTTGTATGCCAAGAGAGCAAATCTAGTATCTTGGGTCATTAAATTTTAATAGTATCTCGAAAGCAAAGGAGGCAAAACTAAACACAAGACTGCAGACGAAACATAAACTTGAGCTATGCCTTATATTAAAGAATAGCGTAATTGTGAAATTAGTTTTTCCTAAAGTTTAAGAATAACTGCTGCTTACAATTGAAAAAGCAGGCGTCTAAAAGATATTTTGTCTCTCTTTCACTTCAGTCTCAACAAAGAACAGTTTCTATGTTTCTCCTACTTCTCGGTAGAGAGGCACAGAAAAAGTTAAATATGTAAAGAAGTAGCAACTTTATAAACAGTCCGGTGACCACGAGAACACTTATTTTAATGTTTCAAACTAGCAGACGTTACAATGAAAACTAGTTGCATTTCACACGAAACTCAATCCAAATGCATAATTTAACTTTTTATCCATATATATCTTCCCACTTAAAAATACAGATATTTGCGCAGAGATGACTTATAAGATCGCATGTCCAAAGCAAGCCGGAAAGCCTGTTGTCTCCCTCAGCCGGCTGCTGCTCGGGCTGTACCTCCTCACGGGCACACGGAGACAAGGCACCGGTACAAAAGCACGGAGCGCCGAGGCGCGGCTCTGCCTTTGCGTGAAACATATGTGAAGCTGCTACAGCCCTTGCTGTTCTCCCGTACTGCACCAAGACGCACTGCAGCCCAAGTCACCCCGAGACACCGCGCTGACTGCGAGCGCTGGACCCCTGCGCACGGAGTCTGGTATCCGCGCATCCCTCGGCCCAGCGCTTCACGGCAACATCCCATCCCATCCTATCCCATCCCTCTTCCCGCCGTCTCTACGCAGCCGAGCCCGAGTACGGCGGCGAAGGCAGAGCCGGCGGTCCCCTTGCCCTGCCGCGGGCTGCAGGCACCCCGCTCCACCGCGGCCCAGCCCGGCCGCGGCGGGCGCAGTGGACACGAACCTCCCCCCCGCAAGGCCCCGGCCCAGTCCCGGGGGTGGCGTAAGAGCCGAGGCTGCTCTCGCAGCGGGGATCGCGGCTGCCCCGCGCCGCGCCCTGCCCGTTCCGCCCGCGGCGCGGCGTCACCGGCCCGCGGCGCTGCCCTACCCAGAAGCTCTCCACGAAGTACGCCATCCCTCCTCCGCCGCCCCGGCCACCGGGGAGCCCGGCCGCGGCCGCCGCAGCCGCCGAGATGCGACGGAGGAAACGGGCGCCGCC
>VZRV01008503.1:350632-415870 GCA_013398115.1 Falcunculus frontatus | reverse complement strand
CGGCAGCGCCGGGGGCGGCGCGCGCCCTCTGGCGGGGACAGCGGGAGCCGGAGCTCCGCAGCTCTGCGGGCGCGGCTGCAGAGGGCGGGCTCGGAAACCTCTGGTGAAGCCCCTGTGACGCATCAGTGACCGCCGGGGAACGGCCATGCCCAGTGTCACCGTGCGCGGAGGAGAGGATTTTCGTGCTGTTTGAAGGTTCTTCACCCAGGGGGTGGCTGGGCACTGGAACAGGCTCCCCAGAGAAGTCGTCACAGCACCAAGCCCGTGGAGTTCAAGAAGCGCTTGGACAACGCTCTTGGGGACACGATGCGATTCTTGGGGATGTTTTTTACAGGGCTAAGGGTTGGATTCGATGATCCTTGTGGGTCCCTTCCAACTCAGAATAGTCTGCGATTCTGTGAAGTGGCTTCACAACCAAATCTGATTCCAGCCGAGTAGGGTAAGGTCCTTGAAAGCAGGTGATGATGACTAGTCTTGCAGGGAATGTTGCTGATACAGCATAGTCTGCCCTCCTAACAGCATTGTCCCACAGGATTTTACAGTTCCAGTGGCATGCTCCTGATAAAGATGCACCTCATCTGAAGCCAAAGTGTCTGGAGAAACAGATTAATTCAGATCTTCGCCTTCTTCAATGACGGTTCAGTCTGTAGACCCTTCATTGACTCTAAATATAGAGTATTAGCCAGATGGAGTGATGCTAATTATTGGTCCAGAACACAGGGCCACTCAAGTGCCACCTGTGACCACTCTGTACCTGGAGTGCTCCTTTTCCATGTGTATACACACACACACACACACACATAGAGAGAGAGAGAGAGAGAGAGTCTTCGTGGCAGAGCCAGCACCACTGAACTCCTTCTGGGACTCCAAAGAGTTCCTGTTCTACCTATTAAGGTAGAACTTGCCCAAGACAGCAGTTAGGTTTTCATCATTGACTAAAAATAGAGGGCCAGATCTAAATGGCAATGTGAGTGGCTGCAGCTCATTGTCCAATGCAATCATGTGGTAAATGCTTTATCCCAGCTTGACCTATTGTTCTGTCAGCACAAAGTTTTATCCAAACCAGAAAAAGTAAGAAGCTGATATTCTCAGTTGGGTGTTCAAGGGGCTCCTTTCCCCATTATGGAAACCCTATTAGTTCTGTTGTGAAAAACCTCACCTGCCTTCAACTTGACACTAATGGTTTTTGTCCTTTGTTCTAAATGTTATTAGGTAAGGCATAGAGCAGAACATTCAAGTCATCCCTAAGAAACTGATGAGTTCATCAACTTGTATCAAATTTGTGCTAAGTAAAGACTTCCATGAAAGAAAATGGTTAGGAAAAATGTCGTTCAGATGTTTACACAGCTATAGAATTTCATCTACCTTTACTAGAGATACTTTCATGGAAGATGAACAGTATCATTCTGAAATGGTATTACAGTTATTGGTAAATGGCTGTAGCTTTAGTCCACCACTTCTGTAGCTCCATGGTGAGTTTGGAAGTTCCTTTCTTTCTGGCAATGTTCTCCCAAAGTTCCAGTGTATGCCAAGCTTGATAACTTGCCAATGCAGAGAAAACTCCTGTATTCCTTTCACAGTACAAATTTCTTCAGAACTCCCAAGACTGTTTGACCTGGATGTCTCTCTCTTGGTAAGAGTAGCAGGTGTACTGTAATTTTAAACAGTAATAACATGCTATAGGACTACATTTGAAAAATGTACTTCTTTATTCCTCTTTTTACTTAATAAAAGTAAGCAGTCTGCATTATGATCTGATCTGGGAAAAAAGACATGATTATAGTACATTTTGCAGTGTGCACTGCAATCTGTGAGGATGTACACCAGGACAAACAATAGATAAACACTGCATTAGCAGAGGTGAAGCTTTCTATTCCATAGCAGATAGAAATATACCTTTCACAGGGAAAGATACTATGCTATGATGGAAGGAGTCTCAGGTTCACTTCTACATTTCACAGAAAAGTTCCCATTTTCCATATTTTCAAAGCTATATAGTTCTCTCTTACGTGCTGCTATATATAGATGTGAAGCAAATGCTGAAGTTCATCAGCAAACTACCATGACAGAAATATCAAACTCATCCTCAGGTTTTTAACAGCTTTCCACATACATTTTAGTGAAATTCACAATCTTAATGTTAAGGCATGCTCCAACATAGATACAGTTATACAGAAAACCACTTTGATATGGATGATGATCAGGATCAATAGTTACATTTCGAGATTTTTCTACGTAGAGAGATCCATAGTGGATTACTAAATGCAGAGACAACATCCCTTATTCTGGAAGTCCCTGATCTGCATGTTAGTGAAGTCTTTGACAATACTTTGCAACAGTATCATTTATACATCTTTAATCTTATCTTCTTCCCTAGGTATTGGCTGCTAAAGACAGGATGCTAGGCTAGGTAGACTGTTTGTCCCAGTACAGTCATTCTTCTGTTCTCCTAGTGCAATGGAGGCAGAGAGAAAGGGACATTGTTTTGAAAGCCACAAATACACAGTGAGTCCTGTATAATAAAACAAGAATTCCTTGCATATTTTCAGAAATGTTCACAGAAGATTCAAATAGTATTCTGGATTACTGATATTTTAATAGTTAAAAAAGCAATTCCTCTTATCATCTACATGAGTGTAAGGTAAAGAACCACCACAACAAACCTCACTGGAAGAGTATGAAGAACTAAAGAGACGTCGCAGCTATACTAGTTCACTAGTTATTTTTTATGAATATGTCTTGGTTTTAGAGAATTTAAGAAGAAATACTCTGGAAGGAGTCACTTCCCCTCATAAGCTTGACCAACTCTTTTCCACCAATAAGGAACGAATATGAGTAGATGTAAGTGAAAAAATAACAGTTTACTAACAATTAGCACAGCAACAGGCAAAGAATAACAGTGAATTACTGCTAGATACAATATTGCTAAATCTCAAAGGTTACCACCCCTCCAAGATGGCTCTCCACAGCCGAGCGAGTGGTTCCATGGACAGAGGGCAAAATGGTGCCAGTCCTCCCCCTGCTCACCGGTCTGCTTATCTCCCTGATGGCTGGATCTCCAACCGGTATTCTATGGATCACAGGTCTAGAACTCATGGAGGGACTTCACTTTTCTCTTGGCAGGAGATGGCAGGGTAGGCAAGGCAGGGCAGCTGGGCTGGGGTGACTTGTGGTCTTCTCGGCCAGGCACTGCTGGTGGAATTTGCCCTGAGGCAGCCCAAGACCACTAACTGCAGCCTCTCTGAGATGAGAAAAAAATAAACCCAAAAGAGAACCCAAAATTGAACAGCCTCTGTCCACATTGCCTCAGCTCTAGAGCAAGAAGCCAAGAGCCAAACCAAGTGGCTAGTGTGAGAGCTCTGCCTCAACAAACATGAAGAGCCCAGCAAGGCAAAAATTAGGTAGCAAAAGAGGCCGAGCTGCTTGCTAGAGCCGACTTTAAAAATGCCCACAGTACCACCTTACCCAGTTCCATCTTCCAGCGGCAGGTTCTTAAACAGACAGTAACAATTTTGGGGTGCAGACACATACAGAATACAATAACATTTTGGGTTACCCACGGCAGAATAAAATGCTAGTTTTTTAAAAAGTATGCTGTTTGACATTAATATGGGTTGAACACATGTTAAAGGAGGCATTTAGCTCAGTTCCTCCTTCAGAAAGCGTCCCTGATTATGCAGTTTACTATCTGCATCTCCATGCTCCCATTCTCCCATATTTCTAGCTTCTGGTTTTGTAAGTGTTAATATTAACTTATTTTTAACAAAAGTAAAGATTGTGTATTTTGTTTTTACTCATAGCAACTAAGTTAATTTGTTTTATGTCTAAGCCATCTGAAAATGAATTATAAACTCTAGGCAAAACAACCATATTCAATTATCAGTAAAATCCTTAACACATGAATGTAAAATTTTAATTTTAAGATTAAAATAAAAGAATAATCCAAACAATTGCCAAAAATAATTCCAATTATTATATAACTTAATGTCATCATGCATTGCCAAAGAGCTAGTTGACATTTAAAGTTCTTTATAAATTAAGAGTTAAGAAACAGATTCAGCTAAATACATACTCTTAGCACTACACTTTAAAGAGGATCTGAAGAAGCAGATGGAGGTATTTTATATACCATATACATATTTCATATACTACATTGAGAATATGCCTTGAAAAATGCATTTTCTTCCTTTATTGTCTTTGCTAAAAGAACAACCCAAAAATCTATAGGTATATTTGAAAGACTACAAGCAGCAGAAGGGGGTGTAAAAAGCCAGAGTTGTTTAACACTGTGGTGGAGAACAAAAGATGAAGTGAAGACAGAGTGAATTGTTACATAAGTCCTGTTCACAAGTCGTTTCAGTTTGGTCAGTACTGTCAGGTTACCTTGCAGGATTGAAAACGCACCAGGATGATGTTCTAACTCAACGGTACCTGCATATCTGCAGACACTACCGAGTTTTAATAATCCACTTGCTTATGACCTACACATTACCTTCACTACTAGACATTTACTGCAGCCTTTTTGTACAGAAAGTGTAATAAAATCCCATAGGCAGAAGGTTAGAATTGGTAAAGTTTAGGGAAAAAAATCTGCCTAGGAAAAAGAGATTATAAAGTTAGCAGCAAATACAGCTAACTTGAAACAATTTATTCAAAGGGAATTCTCCCAGACAGTCTTAATACAGGCTAAGCCCTTTTCTGATATACATGCATAAACTGGAAATGTAGTCTGATGAGAGAACACTGCTGAGATTATGGCCTACATTACACTCTAGGTAGAATGGGTGTTTCTAATGTTATTTCTAAGTATAAGATGAACAAAAATATTTGTTCACAGAGTCATAGCCATGCTATTACAATAAGGGATCAATGAAATTTCTTTAAACTTGGTGGAATCAAAGTTATTTCAAAGTTAGGAATAATATATGCGTTCCATTGAAGATTTGCAGCAACTTGTAATGGCACTGTTTTCTACATTCCTGGAATTATGTATTCCATTAGGCTGCATCATCTGACTCACTGTATAGTTAAATGCACACTTCTATTGATCTGGACACCAAGCTTGATTGTATCCCATTCATTAATTCAATTACTTAAATTATGAAGCAAACAGCATTGTTTCACAGTGAGTCATTTGGTGTTAATAGTCCGCCTTTTTAACTCTTCTGCCAAAAGCATGTCCCATCAAATTAACCATCAATCAAATAGAAGGCTCAGAAAGTGTTAGTAAACAGTAAAAATAAACCAGAATAGTTGAATGGTTGTAGATTCTGTTTTGACTTCTTGTCACATTTCAGTTCTGCATGAAAAATTCTGGGACATTTCTAATATGTTCAGGAGGTGCATTACTACAGTAATACCATACTGAAGTTTTTAATCTATATTCTATGTAAGATGGAGAAATAACAGGATAAATTATTATGTTGCCATACCCTAAGGAGTACATTCGATGGTTAGTTGAATCCATACTCTTGACACATTAATATATTTAATATTACATACATGTTTTAGGTACTTACCTGCAAATATGTCAATGAGCTTGGAGCAGCAGCTTATTTGCAGTCAACTAGTAAAAATAACCTAAATTAAAAAAAGACTGAAGTATTTAATACACTGAAATTCAATGAAAAGTGAAGAAACATGAAGTGTTTAGAAGAGCAAGCTCTGATTGCATAACTACTTAGTACCAAAGTGCTCCATAGTACACCATCTACTGTGGTGGTGTTCTGATCACAAAGATCTTCACTTGTTAGAATATACAACAGAAAAGGTAATTGGTGGTAGAAGGGTGTGAAGCCGAGCTAGTAAGATTATGCGGTATCTCAAGAAAGTATTCTTAGGACAGCATAGTATAAGAATAAACGGTGCCTGTGTTCTTAATAAACCAAAGACAGCTGTTAAGTATTACTATACCAACAGAAGAGCAACTGCTTGGGATTGAGCTCACGCAAGACAGTATATGAAATAATGAAAGATATCGGTCTGGACAGGTATTTTAGCTGTCTAGGTATGAAGTAGCTATTGAAATGTTGTGAAAGAAGTAAAATTATTTGGCTGTACAAATCCTTAATTAGGATTGAACATTAAAAACCAGAATGTCAGTATGAACACAATGGTCACCGAACAGCTTGCATTTGGGCAAAAGTAACGATATGTGAAAATGATTCTTACCTTTGATTCTTAACATCCATAGATTGACATACTAGTGCCTATTAATGGCAGCCACCAGCTTTAGCAAACAGAAGAAACATGTGAACTTCAGTGTCCTTGGCACTTCAATAAAACTCTTGAAGCCTAATTCCTTCTGAAGACGTGCAGTAACGATTTAGGCCTCCTGTCTGCTCACACAGAAGACATTCGAGGTTTGTGTTTTGTTCTGTTTTTGTTTTGGTGTTTTTTCTGTTGTTTTGTTTGTTTGTTTGTTTCAAAGGTACAAAAGTAGCCAAGATGCCTATGGGTCTTAATTAGAATAACTAAACTCTGAATTATTACATCAGGCAATTGTCTGTGTTAAACACTGCCTTTTTATGGAATGAGAAACAGTTATCTGAGTGAGTGAATGCTTGCAACACAATGAGAGCTATGGTCTAAGTTTCCAGCTGGCTTCCATCTGGTATTGGCACAATGACGACAACAGTTCTGGTGTGCAAGGCCTTGTTAAGAAGGATGGAGATAAACAAAACTAAAACTGGCTACACAGTCCTACAGCAGAGGACTAGAGAAAGTGATGCAACTATCTTACTGCCTTAAGCCAAGGTATGTAAAGAATTTTAAAAAATGAACACTTGCATTTTTAGTTTGTCATGTGGTTCATCTGAGCCTCTAAAGCTAGAAGGAAAAGGTGCATATATTTACACACAGTATTTCAAAATGTTTATTTGAGCATGTACATTTCAGAATGAAAAACATATATGCAAGACAATGACCATCAATATGTTAAGGAGAAAAAACCCCCCACCACATAAAATGACTCAAAACTTCTTTTTGAGATGATTTTATTAAAAGAAGACACTGAAAGATGTGTTTCTAGGAAGAAAAATACCATATTAAAATTAAGATGTAAAACAACTTTGCACTTTTTTTTTTTTGTGGCTTAGTTTAAAAGCAAAATACATTTTTTTAATGGCATCTTTCACTATGTTTTGAGTTTTCAAATTACAGAACCCTTTAGTTTCTATGCCTGTTAAGTCACAGAATCCTCTCAAAAAGTCAACATAAATGTAAAGCTAAAAGATAGCCTGAGAAAACTGTAAATTAAATATACGCTACCCTGTAAAGACATTCCTTAACAGTAACTCCAGGGTAAATAAACCTCACTTCTATTTGTGTACTTTATCACAGAAACAAAATTCTATTTAGCATTTCTATTAAGCATAGGGGGTGCAGAGAGAAATGATGGAAAATTTTAAAATATTGGTATAAGTTAGAGTAACACTGCAGTAGTTATGCATCCAAATTAACCTGTATGCTTTAAACACAGGAAGACTTCGAGTTCCCGTTTATTTAATACAGGAAATTTATGAGCGTTCACTTTGCCAAGGGGCACTAAGTTAAGGAAAAAAAGGGTAAAACTGGGGGTATAACATTTCAACATTTTATTTCCATTTTAAAATATCTTTTGAAGTATGGAAAGATATATTTCCATATATTTCAAAATTATAAATTAAGATTTGAAAAGTAATATTTATACCAGAAGATATATATTTATACCAGTATCTACAGATAAAGATATATGTATATATTTAAATACCTCCATTTTAAATTTTACAATTCAAATTGAAGTCTGGCAGACAAAGAGCTGATGTCACAAAAAAACTCCTGAAAAACTGTGACTCAAAAATAATTCCTTATATGCCTTCACTTATACACCTATGTATTAGTACATGTACAGCATAATTACATCTGTTTTCCTTAAATTGGATGGACTATTGGAAACCACTTCATTTTAAGTCTGTCATTATTCAGATTAACATTTGGATGTCTTTGGGGAGGTTTCAATAGTCTACACTGCTCATTTTATGCAGAACAAGGGTAAATGCTTGTGAAAGATCTGTCCTTTATATACACAGTATGTTTCACTGTGAGTAATTGTGGGATAACAAAAGCTACCAACAACTACTCTGTGAGCACTTAACGTACATAAATTATTTTATATACCCTCTATGCCTACTGAAATCCTTCTTCATTCAAGTACAACTTTAAATGTCTTTATTTTTAATAAATACCATGATGTACAATGGAAGTTCGATCCTTCGCACCATTCTACAAGCTTTGCAGTAACATTCATTTCACTTATTCAAAATGTACTTCACCATTTTAATGTTTTTAAATACAGGTAGTAATTAACCTCAGACTCAAAATTAGAGGCCACAGCTTAAAATCAGGCTTTGAGCTGATAGTAGGAGACTCAAACAAAACTAATGACAGCAGTATGCCCTCAGAACATAAGTGAATGGCTATTTGAAAGAAAACAAAACTTCCCCAATCCCCTCCCACACAGCCACTGATGTGTTCAGCCACCAGGAAATGGTATCTCTGCTAATCAGCTTGTCTCTACACCGCTGTTCCATGGCCTTCTCTTGTTTCTGGAAATCAAAGTCCTTCATTAAGCAGTTTCAGCCAAGCATGGAGCAATTAGTTTCTACCATAAATTTCATTAGAGTAAGTATTTATATCTATGCATTTTATTGCGGTATTTAACAGTTGGTCAATAGCACGTAGACAACTTAGACTATGACATACGTCTAGCACAGACTGCTTATATAGTGTAATGACTAAGTTCAATAAAATGTTCAAAAGATAAGCAATCTGTGCTCGACATACGGTCTAAGTTGTCTGCGTGCTATTGACCAACTGTTAAAGACTGGGAGTGAACATAAAATGTTCAAATCAATATGAGTGGATTGAAAGAAACTGTTGTTTCATATTTTCATTTTAGAGACTCCTGTTTCTAAAGTTCTGTAAGGACACCTCTTCAAATAGTTTGTATTACCATGATCCCATGAAAGCTAGATAAAATTAGACTAAGAACACTGCGAATTTTGGCTCAAGGTCTTGCATAATTTTAATTTATTTCTATTTTACTCATTGTTGTAATTATTCACATTATTGATAGCCGAGGGACTAAGTACAAATTTTTTCTCTCCCATTTGGTCAGACTTAACAAGTATCAGCTGTTTCAAGAAACACAGTTACTGTAACATTTCTCAGTAGTAAAGTAGTTGCCAGTTATCACCCAATAGGTTTTAAGTTCAATCTGCCTAAACCTCCTTTTTTTCTACATTGATCTGCCCTCACGCAGCATGAAGTATCTAAACTAAACTAACATTAACTTACACAAAAACCATACTTTTTCAGATAAAGCGAAAATCCTTATTTCAGAGACTCTAGTACTTACATGTATGAATCAGAAGAGTGCACTACTGGGTCAGGCAAAACATAAATTGAACAATAAATTTTAATCATCCATCAAAAATTGGAATGCAACATCTATATTTAAACAACTTTATTAACATAGTCAAGCAGTGATTAACATTCACATCTATTATGTCACATCATACAAATGTAAATACAAAATTACTACAGTACAATATATATTCTCTGCATGATCCAAAATATTTGGTGGCCCCAAAAACTCTTTAAAATTCAGCAGCTTATCAAAAATTAAAACCATATTCTATTTAAAATGAAGTTCTGTTAGCACATAGGCAGACTTCAAGAAGTATCACTCAATTTAGTACAGTTTGAGAGGTTGCAGGAGGATATGTTTGAAGGAAACATTCCAACATTGTGGCAGATACAGAAACGTAAGATTTAAAGCTTTCAAGCAAAACTTATACAACCTAAGTTGTCAGCAGAAAGATTCAGTCACCTTTCATTTAAAACTATTTTGTGTATTTCATCCAATTTAAAATTTTAGAAGTTTCTAGTATCACTAAGTCAGACAATGTACAACATAACTATCTATCTCTTCCCACGAAAAAAGATACTACACTGCAGATTTCAACAGCCAAATAAACCTCCTTATACCAATCTTTTTATTCTCATTGCTGTCCTCACAAAAAACATCCAAACCTTCTTAAATTTGTTGCTCACCCAAAGAAAGGAAATAGATAGCTAAAGCAAAGTAGCACAATAGAAAAAGTTTATAGAAAAATGATACTATACTGTAAGCGCTGAATTTTTTGAGATGTGAATTTGGCTTACTTAAAAGTATACTGTAACACCGCACAGGGATTCATCCTATAGAACCATTTCAAACTTCCCTCATGTAAGTACATTCAAGTGAGTGAGTATTACTATTTTAGCAGAATATACAAGGCAAGTAAGAAGAGTACTTGCCTCAGTTCCCCATTTAAAACAATAAACTAAAACTGGCTTGCTCCAACTGTTAAGTGCAAAGAGCAAGCATCAGTGGCAGACAAAATGCATTTTCTACTGGAGAATACGCAGAAGACTGAGGGATGCAAGTCATCCTGGAGAATGCATAGGTGAGTGGAATACACAGCTACTGAACAAGCTTTATTTATTTAAGGTGAGGTTATGTAATATCATAACAAATACGTGTGCAAACTACATCAGCATCTATCTGAGATTAATTGTAGGATGTTTTGCCATTTCACTGTAGAGTTTATCCTTTATCTAAGATAAAAAGTCACTCTTTAGACCCTATATAAAAGCTTTATGTATCAATCATCCTCATGAAAGAGATAGTATGGAAGTAGTTAGTGTTAAGTTACAACTTCTTTCCTTGAAAAAATCTGAAACAAAAGATTTCCAATTTAATGTTGCACTTAAAGCATTTTTAAAGAAATATTTCAGTTGTTTGAATATGGATGCATTCTCCTTAAGGGAAAAATGTTCTCACACCTTATCTGTTAATACATTCAATATGAATAATATAGGTGAAGCAAAAATCATTATTGTCCCGTAGTAGAAGATTAATTTAGAGTAAGTTTAAGACAAGAGGAGCTGCCTAACTTAAATTCGTAAACTGATAAAATTACAACACATTTTTATTAGCATGTGTTCTGAACAAAAAGGGTACAAGAGTATTCACCTGAGATAAAGCTAGTATTTGAGTATTTCTAAGTAGCAATGAGTTTTGCTTGAGGAAAGCCACTTGAAGTTTTAAAATATACATTTTACTATTATACAATATATGCAGTTTAAGTAATTAAGACTGATGCTAACATAAAAGTCCTAAAAAAAAGAAATCACAGTGTGTGTCAATATTATTACTTACAAAATTTATGCTACTTCATAACTTCTAAAAATTATAACGATTACAAATCTTAACCTATTCTTCTGAAAGTGATCTTCTGAGTACAAGCTTCAAGGAGCAACGAACTAAAGCATAAGAATTAGCTTCTTACAATTTAAATATATACATATTCACTGATTTAGAAAATAATCAAGCTTTGGAAAAAAAATTACAAAATTGATTATTTTTGCTTGCACTGGTTAAATTAATGAACTAGTCTAATCTGTTTTCCAAAATGAAATGAGCAGTTTCCTGACCGTGTTATGACAAAAATTTCATATTGAACTTCACTTAAGACTAATTTAACAGCAATTTTGAACTGCCAAAAAGATGCATTTATAAGGATTTTAAATATACTTTCTGTTACCAACTTAGGTTGATCAGCAGCTTTTGTTCACTCTCAGAATCCTTCAAAAAGGGAAACTCAAAACAGGAAAAAGGCATATATAAAAACAGTAAACACTGACCTCCTGAGGTTCCTACAACAAAATTATTCAAGTAGAAAATCTACACCATTACGTAGCAGCGGCTATTTCCGTAGTTTAGCACACTAACAGCACTTTTTCAGTGTGTAAGGAGCAAATGAAGTAAGCCGTGCTTTTAGCATGCCAAGAGGCAGAAACACTGGAATGTAACAAAGACAAACTCACAATTCTACCAGTATAAACATTCAGTCAACATTCAAGAACTGTCAAGACTACACCACAAGAATCAAGATGCTTTTTATATATCCCATGATGCAATAATTCAGTTTCAAATATTAATGCTGTTTCAGAACTTCTCTTACCTCACATTACACCCTAGAAGGCTTCTGCAAATCTCTGCGCTATATTATGCATTAGGAATATGGTTTATTTACTTTAAAATATACCATGAGAGAATTTACTGATACAGAAGACTATTTTGTTTATTCCTGTACTGTTTATTCCTGATCTTTTAAATTATTTTCCTCGCTGTCGTACCAGATCAGCTCACATCTGTACAAATACCTATTAAAACAAATATGTACAAAAGTGTCCTCCTAAACTAATGCAAGGTGAGGTGGAGTGGTTTTATTTGGTTAAAGGGGCTTTCTGAAATTTAAGTTTTAGTTGTTATGCTACTATATTATTTGGGTAGGTTTTCTATTCTACAAACTCTTAAATGTCATTTCTCTGAAACTCTTCCTTAACATTCAAATGCACTCAAAATTAAAGCAAGTTTGGGTCAAAAATAATACCCCACCTTGCTAAATGTTGGGCAGGGGTGTTCCTTTTCAAAATTAAAGTTTTCTTATTGACGTTTAGTAATTTATATCAGAGTTATTAGTTGAGAAGGAATTTTTTGGTTGCTACCAAAGTAATGTAACTTGAAAGCAAGTTATCACATGCGATTTTGATCAAATTGAATAAATACTATGTACTGGCATTATCAAATGTATTTCATACAGTACATGTCCAAAGTATGCTTCAGGCATAATCCATGAAAATTTGCAAAGCCAAAAAAAAGGGGAGGGGGGTACATAAAACATGCATGTGATCATGCATTGAAAAAAAATGTCTAAACTCTTTAAACAGCATTTGTAAGTTCACACTCACACAGCTCAAACTTCAGTGCAATGGCTAAATCATTCAACAGTCAAAGAACAGAACCATGCAAAGAAGAGCAAGTTCTTAAAAAAGCCCCAACCAAAAAAAAAAAAAAAAAAAAAAAACCAACAAAAAACACAAAAAAAAAAAAAAAACCCAAAAAAAAAAAACAAACCCAAAAAAAACCCAAAAAAAACCACCCCAAAACCCCAAAAAACACCCAAAACAAAAAATGAAAAAACAACCAAACGAAAAAACAACAAAAAAAGAAAGCAAAAAAAACAAATCAGAAAACATCAACTAAACCAAAAACTGTTATCCAGTATCCATTCTGCAATGCAAAGTGAGAAACTAAATCTACAAAAAGGCTGTTATGGCTTAATTTTGTTTTGCAGATTAATAATGCAGCACTTGAAAAATGGAAAGGTGTGGCTTCACCTCTGACCAGCAGAGTTAAAAATCTCTCCATTTTCCTTTATCATCATGGGATACTCTTTAGGCAATCTAAACTATTAAAGACTTGCCACTTTCAGATGGACACAAGATCAAGTGTACCAGTTAGGATTTCACATTCACAGTACATAAGAAAATACACATGGAAGGAAAAGTAAAGGGTTAACTTAACAAGGATTTATTCACAGGAATACATGTAAGTAGAGAAAAAAAACACAACAGAAAAGCTAAACAAATGAAATGAAGAGGATCCAAACCAACTGTCACTCTGTAGCTTTAAACTTGCACCCTTGTGCATTTAACTACATCACAAAGGGCCACCAACATGCGCCGATACAGTGTAGATACCCTGCATTACATCCATTAACTTAAACATCTCTTTAAGATCATGCTTTGAACAAAAAGAAAGCGTAGAAGGTAATACGTTGAGTGGGAATAAACACAAATATAGCAATCTTGTCATCAAGTTCTACAATTGTCTTTACGTGCCAACTAACATTTATGCAGCCTTTAACGGGTCTTACCATGTAATTCATTTTAGAGATTCTGATAAAATCACTAGTATATAACCATGCAGAAAGCACATCACACTGACAGCACAGAGGCAAATATTTTGCACAGCTATATCAGCTTTCCACATTGTGCAGGTTACACACAATACAATATCAATCTTATTCTTAACAGATCCTAAAAAGGTATTTCAAGGCCTAATTGTTAACTACAGTACTTTATATCTATATTCTTAATAAAAATAAATTCCACTGAATCTTAAAAAGGAATTTTAAATGCAGGGCTATATTGAATTGGTAAACTGCAACACAAAACTGGCGCAACATAGGTAAATGTATACCAATTTCACTCTATGTGATGCAAGCATGCTACTTTCCCACTAATTAAAATTACTTCTGATCACTATGAGCCAGAACGCATGCCTGAACCTTAAATTGCAAGTTAAGAATAATGCCTTACTCTAGAAATTAAAACTAACAAAGTACAATAATAAAATCATGTCCACTACCTTGGTTGTTTTTCTTTATGTAAAAATTAAGATGTCAATCTTTCCTTTGCAGTGTCCCTCTCCTTACCCCAAAAATTAAAGGAGTGACTTATTTGGCAGCTTGCAGGTTGCTTCATTCTGTCCAAGTTAACCTTTATTACTTTATGATGGGGTTTCTATACTGTACACTGCAAGTGCCTGTTCCTAATACAGACACAAGCTGCATTTTAACTGTACTAACTTCGTTTGTGTAGTTCTTCATTAACATGCAAATACCTAGGAATCCCATCAAGCAGGATGAAATAATGTAGAAAACCCTTACTTAAAAAAACAGAAAACAAAAAGAAAGCCTTTTACTGTTTGTGACCCCCATTCTTAGGTTTCCTTTATTGTGCGCAAAATATTTTTCCTCTTTACGTATCCCTATAGTTCAATTATATGGTTTCTTATTTTGGTACAAATCCCCACAATATTCCAGAATGTGCTGTTTTGTGACTAGATTCTTTTTTTTTTCTTCTTCACATCCAGTGCAGAGGTGTAATAGGAGACAGATTTCCACCCACAAAGGCTCCAGATGTTAAAACATTTCCCAACATCGACTTAATACAGTGACGGCAACACCTCCCTCCCGCCCCTCCCAGTAGGGTTGGGATTGTACTGTATTCCCTACTGGTTTACCCTTCCCCCCAGTAAAGGGTAGCATTTTCCCTGGGTGCAGAGGCTCCCTCATAGTCTCCCAGACTGAAGGACCTGTAAAAGGAAAAGATAAAGGTATAATTAAGTCTTACCTTGAACCCTTGACAGATGCATAAACAAAGACTCTTTTTCAAGCAGTAAGTGCCAACCTTAAACTTTAAAATGGATTTATGCCTAATGTTCCCTTTTAAGTCTGTAAAGAAAGCAGCCCATTTGTTATCAGATAAATTATTATTCACGAAATGACAATATATGCTTTGAAGCTACATTGGCAGTTCCACTACTGTGCTGAACTTAGATTTGAGATAAAAGCAGCCTTATGTATTCTAACCAGTTTTTCCATTTTTAGCACAAAATTATGAGGTAGTTATGACATTGAGAAAGAATATTAAACATATCTGCAACTGACGTAGCAGCTTCCTTTTTAGGTGGATTAAACAAGGTAGTCATAGTTTCTCTGCAGTTGAAACTGACAATAATGGCGGATTTTATCACTTTGGTTTCCTTTTCATCAGGAGAAGAAAACACCCTTACGTCAGCAATAAAATGCCCTCATTGATAAGTATGTAGCTGTTTGAAATTAGTTTATTTTGAATCCATTGTTCCTATCCAACATGTAATTCAAATAGGATTTTTTATGCCACTGACTTTGAAAAAATCTTAGGCTGACTTTTAAATAGTCACCCATTCCAATACTAAACAGAACTGCATGATTCACTCTCATAATTTCAGCACAAAAATTCTACTAGAAGTATGAAATTTGTATAAAGACTAAATGAATAAACTTAATTCACTCTCTTTTTTGGGTAATACAATAATCTCTTCACAGTATCACACATCAGAAATTTGCTTTATACAGTGTACATAGGTAGCATACAAAGCAAGGTCGTTTAATAATAGAGCTACCCCGGAATGCACTTTCACTGTTCCTTGTTGAAGCTAAATCATTTTCCACAAAGAATTGTCAAACAATTCTAAATTGACACACAAAATGGAACATGGCAATAATAAACACATCAGCCACCCCCAAACATCAAGCTTTACGGTTACTGTAGTTACACATTCGCATAACATTCTTTATTCAGGGGAAAGATCATTTTGTATGTAGTTAGGAGTATATTAGACTTCTCATAGCTAGCATTCTAACAAACCTGCTTTCTCATCCTAGAAAAGCATTCCTGCATAGAACACATCTGCATTTATTAATTCATAACATATAAGGTAGCCTGCGTCTTTAGTATGATGACTTGAGGATCATATTCATCACTTTGCTTATTAAACTTGAACCAGCACTTTGTTATACCTACACTTCCAACTTTCTTGATACACTAATGAGTGTATCATAGACTCAGTTTTTCTTTATTTCTCTCTCTGTAACAACAAAAAAAATCAGCCAAAAGCTTTTGCTATAGCCACCATCATTTAGGTATACTATCATCCCTTCTTTCTTTTCTTCATACAGGAAGGAAAGATACCTCCTCCAGTGTAGCTCAGCAATTCTAGACCGATGAATTATGTTTCATATGATGCAAACAGGGAGGAAGTCCCAGCTCTGTTTAGCAAGCAAGACTCATGTGCTTACCTCTAATTATGGGACTGCAGCTACAGTGCATGAGGTTAAACTCCATAGTAAGCTGCAAGGCGCTCTTTTAAGGGAAGAGGAAACTGGTCAGAGAAACGCCTCCAATTCTCATCCCCAACTTGATTTTTAAATCCATGAAGAATCTATACAAATGAGAAGGGGGCAGTCAAAATAAGCGAAAACCAGAGGGTACATTATTTACTAGCCTCATATGCAGTAAGCCACAAACTGATGAGTTGTACATCTGGAAAGTGAATTCTCCAATTTCATAGTGAAATGCTACAAAGAAGTAAAGGAAGTAGAGCAAGGTCTTTCTTAATGTGTTTCCCTAAAGGTGACATAAAGAGTACACCTACCCATGGAAACTAGTGTGTGTATTCCTACTTGTATATATTCTAATAGGTAACTTAAAGGTTAAGCCATTTCAGAATGTCTATTTTTAATTTTTTCAATTCATTTTTCATCTGTCTGTCCGTCCATCCATCCATCCATCCATCCATCCATCCATCCATTTCACTAATTGACACAGTTCATATATATTAAGACTACTGTGCTCACATTTATTTTTTAATAAATGGGAAGTATGTTGTGGGAAGCTGAGCTAAAACTGTAGCCAGCTTTCGACAGAATGACTACCTGTCAATTTCTATCACAAATGTAAAATGTTGTAGAGCTCTGTTTTTTGCATGGAATCTGTAAGACAACTTCACTAAAAATGAAGTTCTTAAAATCTTCTTTGTTTTGAAAGAACAGGAATCCACAGTCAATGGCAATCAAAAGCCAGCGAAAGAGGAAAACCAATAGATCTACAGGTTTCAATTTGGACCTTCTGATTCAATAAACTAACTGAAAATGAAATTATACTATCAGAAAAAATCTTAGCACGTTATCTCTTAAAACAGCAAGTAAAAGCCAAACATTAGAAAGGACAAAACCAAACAAAATTACTATTCCTCATAGAAAATTATACGAAGAAAATCTAAAGTTTTGTTTTCCTTTTTTACATTCAGTGTAACTGAATTGTGGAAGTCTGTCATGAACACACCATCAAATAAAAGGCAATGTCAAAATTAAAGCTCATGGTAACAAGTTCACGGTCAACACAAGACTGTCAAGCAGAGCTGTTTTTAAACAAATGTAGTGGTAATGATATTACATGCAACCAGTTAACTTCCTGCTTTTCTCCCTTCCACAAGCAGGCTCTTTGCTAAACCCAAAGAGTCACATTAACCAGGTGCTAAGAAACTACTGAAAATCTAAGAATGCTCAGATATGACAAAAGGTTATGAGTCAGATTTTAACACTGGCAGCTCATCTATCCATGCTCTTGAAATTATTTTCACTCCCAGTTCCAGTACTAAAGAATAAAACAAAACAAAAACTGGACAAATCCAGTTTCTTTCCCTTGTTCTTGAAAGTCGTAATTACTGTTGGAAAAACACCTAACTGGACTACAGCAATCATGTATTCATGAAGAAGTAGTCTAAAACCCCTGCATGCTATCACTGAAGAAAGCTTTGTCTCCTTTCCTGCAAGGCAAAATACACAAAAATACTTTAAAATTGTTTGCTGAAAAAAGCAAGGATGTCCTTATGCCAAGCAACCAAGAATCACTCTGTTTAGTTTGAATGCATTGTCTCCTAAATGGATAACTTGAAAAGAATCTGAGAAAGAGGAGTTTAACTTGCTAAAGGACTGGTGCAAAAACATGCGCTGAGACTGCTTTGAGCAATCATGACAGATTCCACCCAGGACCTCCTTTTAAGTCATAATTGCTGTTTTGTTCTGCTGATGTTAGAATACTCATAGCTGTGCATTTTCTAGAGCTAATGTTCCTTGGAAGGAGACCAGTTATCTGAGAGACTAACTAGGACAGTGAGATTTCTGTCTTTGCCCTTAAAGATGGGATAGAAAGGTTCTAGCTTCTGATTTGCTGCTCACACATGTCACTAACTGAAGAAAAAGTGCCAATACCAACCTATGATTCTAATAGGTACTTAAGAATATGCTCCATTTTTGCTTTAAGAATATTATGAACTTTACTTTTGACAGAGAACTTTCTAAAAATTGGGATATTACTTTAGAACTTGCGAGGTGAAACACTTTTTCTCTATGTCTCTCTCTCTGTTTTCTAAAATTTAAGATACTAGTGCCAAAATATAATATATCACATTTGGGGGGGGGGGCTTTTTTGGTTTTTATTTACTTAATGCAAGGCAAACAGTCCTTTTGTTTAGATTCTATTGACACTTTGCCCAGGGATGTATTCTTGGGTATAACTGTACGTTAGTTTCTTGAAACTTGCTCAATGAGGAGGGATTCTGAGGAGGATTAAGCAATCCCTTATTTTCAGCAGGAGTTAGAGAAACAAGTAAGATACCACTGGGAAATCTTTAATTTGAAACTTATGTATTTCTCCAAAATAAAGTAGCCATCTCTGTGGTAAAAAATAGTCTTGAACCATACAAATCTCATTTTCTGAAAACAAAGTCTTACGTGTAGTATAAACTCCGCTGTTTTTCCAAATGCAGGCAAAACATAGTAGGTTGGACATTACGAAAAGCTGTTAGAGGATGATTATTCCTTTAAAAAACATCGCAAATGAACTTTCCAACCATTTAAAAAGTTTGGAATAATCCAAATGCATCTAAGAAGATACAGGTTTAAAAAAAGTCAGGATTTTCACGTTGCTTTGTCTGACTATTTATGACCCTGCATGACCACAGAGGGCAGAGAAACCTCCATGACCACAAACACAGTAAGTGCTAGCAGTGAAACAGAAAAAAAGAAACCAGAGGATGTAAAACAACCACCATTAAAATATACTGTTACCTTAGCAACCTTACCTTACAGAACATGTCTCGAAGATCATCTTTTGGGCTAATCCATGATGCAACAGCATCACAAAAAAAAATAAAGTCCTATAAGATTAAACAATCATATAGGTTAGAAACCTCAATTTATATGTCTGAAAACAATGCTTGACGTTCATTCCATGAACCACGGATGGTCTTTGATTCTAGTTCACAACCTCTTTTGCTTTTATGTATTTGTTTTCCACTTAATTCAGACAATGGTAAATTACTGTACTGCGAAAATGTTCAGCAACAGAAATTGCTGGGCATCTTAAACCACAGTGAAACCAACCCGAACTCCCCCACTCTACACCACACTAGTATAACTTTAATTCTTTCAGTACACATACAAATGCAAGATCTACTCACTTTAGTCATAAGCAACAAATGCATCTCTTACACACTTCCAGTAAGGGAAAAAAAAAGATGTTTTATTTCTTTAAGTAGTTTTTTTTCTGGGACACAGAGAACATTTATCATACAGGTTCAAAACTAAAGCCACCTCAAAATCCCTATACTTTGTTCATCTGCTGTCATGCATTACCTCCTCCTACACCAATAGAACACCAGTCATTAATAATTGTGTTGCTAATGCACATAATTTCAGTAGGAATTGAAGATGATGACTAGAGAGGAGAGACGAGTTAATAAAAGGGGTCTGTCTTTAACCCCTCTCCGAAAGCTACGTGAATGAACAGACAGTAGAAGACTGAACTGTCAAGTACAGAATAAGGCATAAATGAAACAAACCGAAAATTTCAAAACAAGGCAAACACTCGATTCCTGTGTTTCAGGAAGAAGAATTACCGGCAGAGAAGAGGAAAAATCAGTTTTGTTTTCCTTTTAGAAAACACTACATTGATACATATTTACTTTAGAGGTGTGGAGACTAAAGACCAAGTCATATTCTATTCTTCAGTTGTACCGTTTATTTTAAAGAGATGCATGTTCCTTGTCACAATGACTATTTGAACAATTTACCCAAAGCTGAAACAGAATTTTCTCTACCCAAGTGTTAAGAATGAAGGGGTGGTTACTGGTTTTGTTCTGTTACTTGTTTGAAAAGTAGGTTACATCTGGAAAATAGGTTTCAGAATGTCAACTTTTACCTTATTTTGCATACAGATCCTGACCACAACCTGACAGAAGTATCAAAATACAGTTATTTTAATCAAAGTTCATTATTTACATATTCACTGCCAGTAAAAGACAAAAACTGATTTTAACAATACTTCTCTACTATCCTTCTTAGATGACAATTACTGAAGCATCATGATACACGTAATTCACAATAGAAACATTTTGGGCTCCTTGACCTCAAAATAAAGCTACATCACATACTGCAGGAATCACTTCAAGGTAAACTTTTTCATACTCCACATACAGCTTTCACTAAATTTCATATGAGTGAAGAAAAGTTAGCATCTATTAATGTATCTTACTTGGACTACTCCACTGGGGTTGACCGTAATCATGGTACATATCCCACGGAACGCTGAATCCTTTTCCTCATTGTCTCTTATGTTTCGAAGAGAGGTGCACCTACCGAGTTGGAAAGCAAAACTTAGATAACTCTATTACTTTTCTTCAATCAAGTCAAAACTAGATGATAGTATCTGATGGAATAAGTCACACTGATAAGATGATCTGCAACACAGTTTTGAACACTTAGAAAAATACTTGTTGCACACGGTTTTTACTAGCATAATTCCATTAGGCATCACCTTCAGAATCTGGCTTTTTTGTTATACTGTAGTTAGAAAGTGTGACCTGTATTCCATTAAATACAAGAGAAACATGGATCTGAAATACTTATAGAAACTATCATTATTAGAAGCAGAACATAAAATACTGTCACAGTATGAATTATGTCAGATACCACTTACAGAACAGTTATTGAACTTTAACAGCAGCAAGCAAGCTATTTTATACGTAACAAATCTATAAACATATATTCCTTACAGCATTTCAAGCCTCAGACTGAGTTTTAAGTAATGCACAGTTTAAATTTTACAATATTTGCATGCATTGTATTATCAT
Organism: Falcunculus frontatus; assembly: GCA_013398115.1. Taxonomy (NCBI): domain Eukaryota; kingdom Metazoa; phylum Chordata; class Aves; order Passeriformes; genus Falcunculus; species Falcunculus frontatus. Next base: position 394,416 of record VZRV01008503.1, on the reverse strand, counting down.
TCTGGTGGATTTTAAATGCTCTTTCATAGTCAAGCTTTAACACAGCAAGCATGTGACAATCTTATCCCATGCATAAATTAGTCGTTAGCCACAACATAAAGAATACATGACGGTGCTACTAAAAACTCACAAACCTGATAGGACAAGATTAGTCACATGGTTGGCAATGATTAAGGATTGAGATTTTGTAACCAACTGAAAATATATCTAAAAGTGAGATAGAGAGAAGAAAGAAAGAAAGAAAGAGAGTGAAGAAAAATGAATTAAAAAAAAAAAGATTGAATAATACACACCAGGGTCTTATAAACTGCTGTAGCATGGGGGCCACCTCTTGAGGACAAACGTAACCAAGACGACCAATTGTTATTGCTAAGGTAACGCAATCACGGTTATACACCACCAAACGCCAACCAAGACATGAGCAAATGAGGGGGAAGGAGAAAAAATAAAGAAAAAACAACAAATAACTCAGAAACAGAAACCAACAGAATCTGTGTATGATAATAAACATAAGATTTCACCAGTGCTGTTTATTACCACCCCCTAAATAAGAGGCAGCAACATATATGGTATACTCTCCAAGGTAAAAGAAAAATTAAAGAAGTATGAGAGAACACCAAAAACACAATTTTAAATCCAAAGGGTTTCTGATTTAAGCAGTCATTCTGTCCCTCTTCAGAGTAATAATTTGCTAGATTCAAGTAAATTTACCTCTACACATTCAAAGTTTTTACTGAAATGTACTATAATGGATATTTTTTAAAAAGAGAAATTAACCATTTTCAGTTTTAGTATCAAGTATCCTAAACATTTTATTTTATCCAATATTTAGAATTCAAGGTTTTTATAGACATTATCTACCAGTAAAATACATTTCCAAATACTTTTACATGGAATATATTCTGGTCTGTCTGAAAATCCTAAATAGATGGAACACTTCTCAAAGAGTAACAAATGTTTTTCTTCTTCATAATCTCATAGCGAATTTAATTTAAAATGGTTGTTAAAGCAACTGACTGCAGAACATTAATTCTTTAATCCTAGTCTTTCTCCTCCTCACAGAAGTTTTCCTCGTAAGATATACAAGAACCTGACTTCTGATACTAAAGCATGAGGACACATGAAAAGCAAAATTGCTTCATCACATGATTAGGTAGTTTGGTTCTTTGTTCCAAGGGACAGACCAAAGAAAGTATCATTATGCAAATGTGTTTTAATGGTGTTTGCTCAACTCACAAAAGATTAATCTTTAGAAAAAGGAGAGGGTGCGGAATAATGTATCAGGATTACTTGAAGCAAAATACATGAATAATACTAAAATCCAGCAGATTTGTATGAAGCAGAAAAAGGAAACCTATGTTCAAGGGACATACTACGCAACACTCTAATTAACAGGCATTTGTGAACAGTTTCATGAAACATGCAATAAAGCAGATGATGCTTTCTCAAATAAAAGTTTGGTGTAGGATATACTAGCAGTCTGAAACATATTAATTCCAAATGATGCAGCTCATTGTTAATGTACTATTTCACTCTGGTGTTATTCAATTTCCATATACAGTGTCTAAAATTTTTTAGTATCTTACAAAACTTTGCTGAAGTTCAAGTGAAAATACAATTTTAAGTTTAATCTCTAAATTCTTACAGCTGCAGCCTGAACAAGGAATAGAAATCTCTGTCAAAGTTTTCAGGACTGTTTTCATACTTAATTACATAGCAAGCTACAGCAAAACCGGTAATATTCTTGCATATATTAGTGGCACACAGAAAAATATCCCACAACAAACATAATAAGTACACCACACTCAACATTTATTTGCAGTTATCCATCCACATTTAAAGTAACTATTAAGAGAATTTAAAAATAAATAAATAAATAAAAACCAGTGTTTGGATGCTTCCAAAAATTCTCTTAACAATGATGGAAGCAAACACTTAACTATTGGATGCCTTTCAGTTACAGGTATTACACATCCATCGGTGCAGAGGAAGGGAGTCATGGCAGTGGTAAGGAAAACTTACATTGTTATACTGTTATAGTATTACCCTGTTACACTATTCCATAGTATATTTCACAACTAGATATTCGATTCAAAATTTTCTTTTCAAAAAGTAGTACATATAATATGCCATAAAACTGGGTAAATTTTCCTTCAAGTTCACCTTCCATACTAAATGGGATAGAGGGGCAGAGAAAGTGCAGCTTTTAAGTTTAGAGAATACTGAAGGAAAAACTCGCTTTGAAAAATCTCTCTCCAAATTATCTAATTTCGCTCAAAAAGTATAACTGTACCATTGTATTTGCATTATATTCAATCATGTCAGATATAGCAACTAAACTGTCATTTTCTTACAAGACAGTTTTCAAACAGAAGGAAAAAAAGTCCTCAATTAGTAAAATAGCAAACAATAAACCCATCGCATAATCCATAAATTTTTGCTCAAGTATGGAAGGTGCTTTTCATACCAGAACACGCACTCTATAAATGCAAAAGAAACAAGCCTCAGGAATTCCAATTCAGTAAGGGATTTGAGAATTACTCCCAATTTAGAATGCAAAGCCAGAACATAAAATATGCATGCCGTTATTAGAATTTCTTCCAGGAATTTGTTATTAAGTGACCAGGTAGTAGAAATTAAACATAATTTCAGTTATGTCATGGTAAGATTGCCATCACAGATCTAGATTTTTGTGCATGACATCGTAAATTTATCTTTAAAAAAAAGTGCATTTTTTTTTGTAAATTCAAAGAGTTCATTGTTTTATATATGCCAATTACATTTTTTTCCAACACTAGACATATATATACAGGAGACGTGTAAGGACATGCATACATCAAAATCAGTGAGAAATTAAGTCTTAAGTGCTACTGCATATATTTGTCATATTTAATACATAAATAAAACTGGAAAAATTATTAAATGGATGATAAATAGGTATAATAAATGTTATAAAAGGAGAAAGCAATTACTTTTAGAATCCAGATATATGATTTGCTGCAAGACTGAGACTTGTAAGAGCTTGTGCTAAACAGAGTTGCTTTTGCTTATAAGAGCCAAATACATAACAAAATCAGTTCTGGTGTGGTTCCCCTATGCAATTTTAAACATAATTTTTAAAAATAAGTCTTCTAATTTCCTTCACCATGTACAGTTCATTTTTTGGGTACCTGTGTTCTCTAACAACGTCTTTGGTGTGTTGGGTCTGTTAATTATTTCTACAAGCTGGTGCAAGACCATTGGAATATAAGGCTGCATTTCTATATCTGAAACAACAATTTAAAAAAAAATTCAGAAGAAAATGACCATTAATATACATAAAGTAAACAGAACATGTACACTTAACTTATTAACAAGGACAAGGATCACAAATGTAATTTAAATATTAACATAAAGATATCACTTGAAAAAAATTTCACCCAAAACAACCCAGACAAATAATTCTAAATGTGCAGAGATTTAAAGAAAAAATTAAATCTTACTCATCTGGATAGAGATTTCTCCAATTGCCCAGGTGGCATTGTTACACACAGAAATGAATTCAGGGTTTAGGTTGGTTCCCAAAATTGGCATGAAATCAGCTAGAAAGAACAACATTTTAAAATCTCATCACACAATACAATCATCTTGTCCCATTAGTTTAGGATTGTGAGGGGAAAAAAAAGGGGATGTCTAAGAAAAAGATAATGTAAGCCTATTTAATACTTGGAAAGTGTTAAATGCAAATCAACAAGAGCTATATTCCAGTTATATATCAGATTAACCTGGAATTTAGAACCTAAGCAGATAAATGCAAATATTTTCAAATTATGTTTTTAAAGTCTTCCTTACAGGCTTTATCTTCATGTAACTCTTATGTAGAAACATTTTTCTCTCCTTCCCTTGCTCAGGTGGGAGCAGAGAGAGGAAGAGAAGAAAAAAGCCACAGCTACAAGTACTAGTGGTTTTATCATATGGCTGAACAACCCCTAAATCACCTGTATAACCATGTATTCAGTTACCTTTAAAAAAACAACAAAGATTAGAAGGCAATCACATCTTTGATCAAATTTTAAGAAAAATGAGTCCAAAAGGTCATTATAACATCTGCCAAGTTAAATTTTAAATTCCAAGCCTATCCAAGCATTCATTTGGCAAGTGCATCTCAACAGTATCGGTGGGAAGAAAGACCAAATATTGTGGAAGTACATCACCGATGCTACTTCCCACAGAAATAAAAAACAAAGCAGATAAATAAAGTAAAATCTATCCTCTAGCCCATTTTTTGATTTATATATTATATATATTTTTACTTAACAACAAATTTTAGTAGAACAAAAAGAGCTATAAAAATAAAGAAGAAAAATGAACTTTTGCACTGTCTACAAAAATAGGAACATGTTTTCTTAACATACAATTCGAAGTACAAAAGACTGTAGACTCTTGCTGATAAAGGAAAATGACTATGTACAACACCATAAAAAGGCAACCCACAGAACAGGGAGTTTAACAATGGCTAATACAACCTCTTAGACACTTGCAAAACAAGTTGTTAAACATGTAAAAGAAACATACCGATGCAAGGTTTAACATGCTGAAAACATGCCTTTGTCAGGTCACCTAACAATGCAAATGAACTCTGCCGTACCTCAGGCATTTTGTCCTAAAGAGAGGAAGAAAAAAATTACAATTCTAGAAGAGTTTCTGATTCCCCAAATGAAGAAAATGTTTGGATCAGAGAGCATACTCATCTCACCTGCATACATTGGTACATTAGTGTCAGGATATTGCTGCGAGCCACTAGCTGTTCAATGTTGCCTCCAAGTCCTTCAGCTAAACCACTGAGTAAATCAAGAGCCACAATCATGAAATCTTTATCTGGAGCCTCATATTGGTCTGGCTGTGCATTATGCAACTGCAACAAATAAATACACATTTTTAAAATTATACTAGATTTTCTCAGGAGTATGCATAAGAAAGTTTCAGAACTGCACCTTCATTTAGATATTCAATTTCCCTGCAAACCTCTAATTTCACATAGTTAACATATTGGTTCAGCAAAGTAACATTGGAATAGTTATAGCAAAATACCATGGCTTGTGCAAGTGTCTTCTGCACCAGATTTACACAACGCTGGTACACAGGTTCACAGTATGGAAGAAAGCCAGATTGCAAGGCAGTAGCAACTGACGACAGGCACTGGAATTAAAAAGAGGAGAAAGAAAGCAGTCACTACTTTTCCTCACATTCGTGAAGAGTCTTTTACGTGGGAGAGGCAACTTGGAAGATATTAAGATTTTAGGTACACCAATATGTAACTGATTAAGTAAACACAACCTAGAAAGGCAGTATCAATTAGCTGAGCCAGGGCAACTATCAGCAAGTTGTTACTCACTCCTGTGTATGCCAGCTGAGAAAATTTCTCAGCAGCAGCATCTTCTTAGAGGTAGCCAAGAAAATGCACACAAAACCAGTTAATGATAATTCAGACAGCACTTCCACTAAGCTGCAGTATCTTGACCATGAACAAGCCCTAATATAACCTAAGAGTTACAAAACTAATTTTTCTAGAGGTGTTTTCCTGCTTCACACTCAGAAAGTACAGAGCATTAGACTACATGGCCTGGTTCATACCTTCTTCAGCTTGTCTGACAATAGTTTTAATGGAAGGATGAAGGGAGAGCAAGGAGAGAGAAGAAAAGAATAAAAGGAGGATGGAACCTTTTTTTCCCTAAAAGAATCCTATCAAAGAAAACACTCCAAAATGGCAGGAAAAAATCTAAAATATTTCTGTTAAACCAAAGGACATTTATTCAGTCATAAAATTTTCTTACCACAGTCAGGATATTTCTTCCCTAAAGGAAAATAGCTAATATTGTCAGCTTTTATAGTCATATTTCCTAGTAAGAATACCTTTAGTAGAAAACATAATTTCTAAAGTAAGTTGATACAAAGTATGCACATTTTAACATTTACCTCTAATAAAGGGAAGAGATCTTTATCTTCATCCTTCAGCATGTTCCACTTCTGGATTAATGGAGGCATTAGCATCTGAATATATTCCTGTTTAGGATGAAAACGCATCAGCTGCTAAAACACTTTACTGCATACTATTTTATTTCAAAGCTAAAGAAGAATGAGATATACTCTACTTTTGCGAAAAACCAAAAAATCAAGCATACTGTAATTCAATCACTGCTGCAATTCACAGAAATATTTTAATACTAGAATTTACAATTTGTGTTTGATATTTTTTCCTAAAGCACGTAAGTACCTTTACAAAGAGAATCTCTTCCTCCAGGTTTGGTTTCAGAATAGCTGCCTGGGTTATTAAGAATCTATCTGACTGCCTCAAGGCGAACAGAAAACATTTTTATATTTACATTGTCGTTCTACATCTGCCACCTGCTTTTCTCAACCACCTTCCACTGCCCTGATGCTACAATCCTATCTCCATGACCACAAGTTCTGAAACTTCTTCCTCAAACTAACCATCCATGAAGAAAGTAATCTCCTATCCCCTCCTTGGCCTTCTATATAAAGCTGGCTTCCTTGCCACTGCACAGCCACAGTCACAAGGACATTAAGTAAGGCACCTCCAGAGTATTGTTTCTCCCAGAAGGTATCTAAAGAGACATCAGATTTGCTATGTCCAAAGGTACAAAATTTTAACTGACTAAATAAAGTCCCACCACTCATAAGGAGCTACCATTTAGCTTCCTCCTGCTGTCAAATGTCAAGGTGGCCAGGCTCAGAGAGAGACCGAAAAACAGGTCCTTTGATGGTGTGGGGTCCAGATGGCAAGTAAAATACCATGGAAACAACTAAAAATGTTTTTTTCTAGGGCATCTATGTCATTTGAAACACTATAGAGAAATAAAACAAGTTTTAATAACCATCATAAGATGCAAACATATGACATGTACATCTTCTAGTAATTAATATATGTACACTAAAAAAAACCCCATTACATTTGCCTGTCCAAAGGGGTATCTATACTGGTATCTCCTCTGAGCTAAAAAACTTGGAGCATGAAGAAGAAATCATGATGAGCAGCACATTTCACAACACACCACACACTACTGCTTGTTTACTCAAAATGGCAAATATTTGTGTAGCAGGAAAATTATGTGCAGTCTATGTATTTAATCTGTAAATATGGAGCACTAAAAAAAGGTACATGGAAATATCAGCATTTCTGGTTTATAACATGTAAAGCATGTTACAAAAAGCAAACAAAAAACACTGAACAAATTTTTCAAATATGGTAAGTCCTTCTACAGAGCATAAGGTATACTCACTGGTTTATTTAGATGATGTCCTACAGAATCTGCTAGGGTTCCTATAGCATCATAAAGAATGAGCAGGTTTTTATGCTGGTATTTACTAAACGCGAAGACCAAAGTGTCAAGTATATATGCAAGATAAGGAACAAGCTCTGTACAAGCCTCCTCTTCTAGAGTAGCAAAGGCACTGAAAGACAATAAAACAAGTTAGTACCTTGGACAAAATGAAACAAGACAACCTCAAAATGCCCTACTTAAACTATTTCTGTTTAAACATAAAGCTGTATTTAGTCCTCGAATTCATGTAAGATATGCTTCCAAAAAGGTAATACTTGGATAACTTTGATCTTTTTTGACTGAACATAGAATCACCCATAAGGATCCAGCTCTTATATTGTAAAGAACAAAATCTTAAAATACTGCCATAAAACTCATTAGGGATATGGAAGCCCCCACTATAAAGAAAAGCATTAGCAGAAAAGTTACAATATACTAACTAAAATAGAAGAAACCACAACAAAAGCTGATTATGTAAGGAAAAATGGACCACTGTCTTTAATGTATACAGCAGCTGCACCTAGATATTTTGGTGCTGTTGTGCCAGTACAATGCAAATATCAGCCTGTACTCTCAGCAGTTCCCTACACAGAAAAAGATATAGAAAAACATAGAAAACTAAAAGCAAATACAGAGGATGAATAGTTTTAGCTGCTCATGGTCAAAGCACACATCACGACATCACAGAAACTTTTCAGCTTGTCTATGCAGTGTTTGAACGGCAGCATTAAGAAAACCCATCCAAAATGAAACAAAACAAAACAAAAAAAACCCCCCCCCCCCACCAGACAAGCTGCTTCAGAGAAACATTATGAAAGGAAAAAATTATGGAGCTATTGCAGATTTACTGGCCTAGCTTTGTCAACAAGATTATTATTAGCTTGTCTCTGCACTAAAAATGCATGCATCACTGCACGAGGTGAACAATCCGTTGCATGCTACCCAATACAGAAATGCCGTTTTCTTAACACAAGGGAACTATGAACACTAAATGGCTAGCATTCTTACTTTATTTATTTATTTATCATTTTATTCTACTGTTACAAAGTATTCTTTCAGAATACAACTGAAGGCATACAACTTGCGCAGGAAAATGTACTTCAGTTAAATATCATTTTGTATGTCGCCAGCTAAAGTTTCAAAGTTTCTTAAAAGCACAGATGTGAACTTTAGACATCTGCTACCATATAGAAGTTAGGGACAAAAACATACAGTAGTATCCTGTGACCAATCTTCAATTTGATAGACATTAACATCTATGCAACTATTCACTGTTGGGATGAAGCTCTTTGCTGTTGTCCAAGAAGGTTCATTGTATTTCCTTACAATTTAAAAAGCTAGTAAATACATTTTGACTTGTAACAACTCTACATTTTCCTTACAGTGAAGTTTCCCAGACAGTTTATTTTCAGCTGCAGTAGTAATTTTAGTGAATCTCTGCTCTAAAGAAAGTATCTCAAAACATGCTCTAAGTCTGATAGTGACCTTTTATTAAAAAAAAAAAAAAATCAGGCGTACTGTAATTTTTAGTATTTCCATTCTAGATTTCCTGTTGCTATAGAAGTTTCCACGGCCCATCGCACATCCTTCATAAGCACCATGTGAGGTTATTTAACTACACTACAACACAGCTGTGTTCAACTAAATGCAGATTTTCAGCCATGTTTTGTACAAGTTTGAAGAGAAGTGCAATATTTTCCTTTGGGGATTTTTTTTTGTTTGGTTGCTTGTTTTATCTGTTTTCTCGGGTTTTGCATTTGGGTATTTTTTTTACTAGAATAAATAGAGAAGACATTAAGGTACCCAAATTTTCTAGCCAAATTTTTGCAAACGTCTGGAGACAAAAAGGAAACAGTGTTTAATTCCTCAGTCTTACTAAGTATATTTCATAAAGTCATCTTATGTGCTCTCAGGCAAGGATATATTCACGTCTTTTGAGCAAACCTTTTGAACAACCCTGAACTCATCACTGTCCTTAGGCACCACTGACATTTGGAGGGTCCTATGATTATTACCATTTATTATCAGTAGTAGTAGTAATAGTAGTAGTTTCTGGTGTTCAGAGGCAGATGTAACTGCTTTTTGAAGAAACCTTGAAAGCTTGCTGTGTACACTCCAGTCTGACAAAAATTGACATGTACTTTTTTTTTTTGAGCTACCTGCACAAGGGGTGCACCCATTCCATTAATGCTGTGTCCACTAATTAAGCAATAATTTTTTTTTTTAAGAAGTAGACAAAGGGGAGAAGGGAATCTTATCTCCCAGTATCTCGCTTCAGAAGAAAGAAAATATCCCTTGAAATAATAATAACCGAAATGTTTTGGTAATGCTGAGCTAAGTATAACAGTATCAGTAATCCAATAATAGGACAGCTTTCCACTGTAATCAGTTCTGACCATGTTCATAGACATTCTTAAAAAACATCAAATTTCTGGTCAATAAAACATCATCTATTGAAAATAAGTGTTTCAAACAGCTAATTTACTACAATAAATTATTTAGGCTGGTGTTTTACATACTTTGAAAGCAAAGTGCACAACAGAAATAGACGATAACTTTTTTCATGTTATCATAACTTGGGAGAAAGTTGCATCTACTCCAATATAAGAGAAAGAAATACATCAAGAGCTAGAAATGGAGTCATGCATTCATTGATAAATGCCTTAAAATAGCCTCCCATGGGAAAAAAAAAGCAGTGTCATGGATAGTGACGTTTGCTTAAGCTTTGGCTTACCTGCAGGCAGCTTCTTGTACTCTCTTGTTGCTATCCAAGATACGCTTTAGCAACTCAGTCATTAATGGCTTCAAGTATGTGTCTGGGGGTTGACTAACTACCCAGTGTGCATAGCGACTAAGAGTCCAGCATGTAATGGAGCGCACAAGAGCCTTTTTGTCAGAGAGGCACTGAATAAGGTGAGGGATTAGCTCTGGAAGATATGGAATCATACCCTGCATGCAGCCTGGAAGAAAAATATAGCTATTGCAGTACCAGAATTAATGAAAAGTTCCATTACTTTCTGTTTCCTATGAGAGACATATTTTCCTTCTCTATCACATAAGAACACAACATGCAAAGTTAAAAATACAAGTATTTTAACAAAGCAAGTCTACCTAATTTGTATAAAATTCTAACCCCCCTTAAATAAATAATAATTAAAATTATTATGATTATAATTATATAATTAAAATTATTAAATAATAATTAAAATCTTCAATTAAACTTACATTATTTTCAATTACATTTCTACGTCAGTGTTTCCCCAATCTCCAGAAATTTTGTTTTATTGAATGTAGTATAGCAAGTACATCCAAATAAAGTTGCTAAAGCTTAAAGTTCCTAATTCAGTCTACTCAGAGTAAGCAAGAAAATACCAGGCAGAGAAAGACTGTCTTGACAACAAATCATCACATGAAAAAGGATTCCTTAAGAAATTACAATTTGCTTTTCCTAAAATCATACAAATATTGACCACCAATAAAAGCTGCACCCTTCAAGTCAGCAAGGGCAGTAAGACACTGAGATTTGGCAGAAGTACTAACTCCCACCCTGCTGGACTACAAATCAAAACCGACAAAAAATTTTCTAGTAACAGTAAAAGAAGTACGTTCATTAGACACTGTAGGAAAAGCAAGATAATCCAGGCATGGACCCAAATCTACTTCTTCAGCCTGCGAAAGGGACAGAGATGCTGGAAATTCAGGCAAAAAGCCAAGGAAGACTGTGAGTAAGTAAAAAAGAAATGAAGTGAGCCTATTTTAACTGGAGAACCATCTACAAAAGGCATCTTAGTGTACTGAAATCACAGGAGTGGTCTCCATTTCTGAAAACACTTAAAATCTAAGGCTAAAATTTATTAAATATTTATCTTCTACGAAATCAAGGTAGTATTTTGGGAGAGATCAACAACTGTATACTGCAAAGTTTAGAAAGGGAGAAATAAAAGAAATAACGTAATCTGTTTAGCCTCCCAAACGTCCATAAATTTGAAAATGAAAAATAAAATAACTGCAGTCACCTATTAGTAGATGAAGAGCTTAATCACTGAAACCAAACCAGCTAAGGACATACACTTGTTTGCATTAGTAAGTTCACCCAAGCTGCTTTAGAACCAATTAAAAAATCAGCAACCTGATATGAACTGCTGCCTTACCTTCAGCAATTGCACCAAGAACAAGGATACCAGATTCTTTAACTACCCACTCGGGGTGGAAGAGCAATTCCTTCAACAGTGGCAAGATGTGTGGCAGAAGTTCATCACGAAATACATTAGCTAAGACATCTAGAGCAGCAGCAGAACATTTCCCTGAAGAGAATTAACAGTATTAATCTTTGCTTATTATACGAATAGTTACAGTTAGGCAATATGATCCCCTTTTTAACTCTGAGCTGCCAGTGGATTCTCAGCACAGTAGCAGGAAACACACTGCCACTCCATTACACTACACAGCGATACACTGTGCTCCTGTGCAAAGCCACAGCTCCTAGAAAGCCATTTTTATTATAATATCAGTTCCTTCTTAATCTGTCATAAAGAATTGCACTGGTCTCATTAGTAAGCAATGCTGCAAATTGTCAAGCTATGCTGGTGCTTTCTCTCTGTTCAAACTGGAAGTCAAACATATAACACTGGACACGAAAGAGGGCACACAATTCTGATTCTCAGATAATAAAAATTTTCTCAAATCCAGGTAACATATGTCATTACAGATTTCTAAACTGTTCTACTCTTTCTCTTTTAGGCTACCATTCCTGAACAACTTCAGCTTTCTCACCATTTTATTCAAAACTGTGCATCACAGGGCACCTTACGCCATTTGAACTCTTTCTCAGAAATGCATATTTGATTCTCTACACACAGCAGTGACAAGCAGAGCATTAAGAATATAAAACTATACTTTTTTTCCAAGACGCAGCTTTACAGAAACATGCATATTTGCACTCATATTTTCAACAATAATAATTCTCCAGATATGTCTCCAAATTATTTAATCATACACCTGAAGCTAGACTCACCTGTTGTAAAAATTTGTGGCCTTAGGACAGAAAACTCTATGTGGCTATGTCCACATCTCAAAGCATTATTCCACAACGAGGTTGTTTGCAAGGCATATTCAAATCAGATTTGTCAGAATTTCACTAGCTATTTTCTGTCACTGAACTTGAGAAACAGTGTGTGGTGTTTTCTTTCCTTGTAAGATGGCCTATTAGCCTAAAGGTCTTATGACCCCCAAAACAGGTCATCCGAGCTCTGGTTTCCTCAGAGCCATCTCCTACCCTCACAAAAACTAAAGTACTGTATTCTGGTCAGAAGCAAATTCCTCACAGAGCAAAAAAAAAAACCTGTAGTGGCCATAGGTAGTAGAATGTTCACATGGGAACAAAAACCAACCCAACCCAAACCAAACGAAACCCAATTTTAGAGGGAAGACTGAAATTAAAGAAAGCATTACTAAGCTTGCTCCACTTATCAATGTGCAAAGCTTTTTTTTTCTCTTTTTAAACTGAAATGAAACAAGTGATACAAGATTTTTATTCTTTCATAGAATTAAAATTCTAAGTCCAAAAGCTCCATTGAATTGTATTAAGTAAATATTTTAAACTCAATCTGCCATATTCAAAATAAGCTCACATATGGATAGCTTTTGCCAATACAGTTAGGAAGTCAAAGTGTTGTCTGAAAGGCTCCCCCTCCAACATACCCACAAATTATGTCAGCAGATAGTTATTTTTGTCGTCGAAAGCAAAGCCTCAGTATTCCTATACACAAACTTGTCTTTTTACTCTGGTTCTTGTACTATGCAAGTAGCTCTAGTTTAAAACATTTCACACATTACTTTGACATACTTAAATTCCAGTCAGAAATAGTATCATCGTCATCAAGTTCATCATCATCATCGTCATCATCTTCAATACCATCTTCTTCATGTTGCTGAGCCACCGTCTTCGAACGATGAAAACGAGGCCTTATGTCCTGCTCATTATCTGGAATAGCTTCATCTTCTTCAACATCCCCCTGTCATCAAATTGTTTTATCAGATAAACTAGTCCAACTGTATTGCTCAAGGAAGTTAACAATGTAGTTTTAGTTCAAGATTTTCTACATGTATAAAAGATTCACATCCCACCTGAGCTGCTCAACTAAAAAAATGCCACTGTGCCTGTGTTCTACTGCTGCATTTACCAGAAACACAATAGGAAGATAAAAGCAAGAGACATATGCTCACCCACAAAGTGTACTTCTTGTTAAGAAATTACTCAATGGGAATGAAACAGAATGAAGTGATTGAGAAATTCTGATACACAGACATAACTAGTGATGGGAAAAGCCATGTATTCAACCTAGAAGGCGTTAGCATTAGTTCTGAACATTTTTTCAATGCTGCATTCTTGCAGTAGTTGTATGGTAATTGTATCCCAGTTCTGCCTAAATTGTGCGGGAGGGGACTGGGGCAAAGCAGGAAAGCCACAGATTATTGTCCAATAAACATGGCATCAGTTGCATCTAGTAATTGGAACAGCATACCCTGCCCCAGAAAGCTAATTCTCCACCGAACGGATGGTAGGCTAGGCCTGCCCATTCTGATCTGAATCATTCTGATTTATAGGTCAGAACCTAAACAACTATTCCAACAGAGTAAAAGAAACTGATGCTCACCTTCAACAGAATAATATCAATCTCTGAGTATTTCATACCATTTACCAGCACAGGTATCAGCCTACAAAGAAATATTTATACATATCAAAATAACACAAAAAAAGGCAAGCCAGTTTTCAGTTATATGGGACATAATTTTGGTTGTAACCCTCACCTCCCAACTCAAAAGAGAAATACCTTAGCCTGATAAAAGGATCTAATACCCAAACCAAGTTCCATGTCATAAGATTCATCAATACTTTGTAATGAGAGAAAGTGTTATTTCAAATTACAAACTTTTAAACAGAAGTAGCCAGATGGCACAACTGACAAACTTATTCTGAAGCACCTTTAAGAAATTACATCCATAGGTTTTCAGTAAGAATTCAAACTCCCATAATACGCATGGTGAGTTGACTCTTGCCAATAGTACTTGTCACTTTATTTACTTGTGGATGAAGACTCTATCTCTTTACTGTTAAAGATGGAGGCCTAACTACATTAAGCTCTCCTATCACCTCTTGATTACTTCAGGAGGACAAGCCTTTAACGTTGCAGAAATCTTGACTAATTCATATTAGGATTTACTTCATTATTAAACAGGTTATGGTTATGGGGCTCCAACCATACAGATGTATAGCTAAAAAAGTGCTAAGGGAAAAAGTCAAATTCTTCCCACAAAAACATGTTTGCCACAACAAAAGAAAAAATCCCTAAGAATATATAAGCCAAATGAAACCAGTAATAACCATCGATGATGCAGCAACAGTGACAGACTCAATCTTGCTATATTCTGCAGATGAGTATTGTTTTTGAAGGTATCAGGCTTGCTCTAATATTTACACACTGCAATGCCACATTATGTTCTAAACGCTGAATGAAGGAATAGTAAGTATAAACATTATCACCAATTCACTCGCATTTCTGCAGCATACTTTGTAAAGTGTACATTCTATAAGAAAGTCTACAGGCACAAAATGGAACAGATGTTAGAAACCACAGGAACAAGTTTTAAGAAGATCTTGTCCCGCTTTTAATTTAACATACAAAATTTTATATCAAGTACGGACAAGCTTACATAGCTCCCTAGTCGAACAGGACTCACCAACAAGTAAGTTGCCTTAAACACACATGACACTGCAATATCTTGGGGAAAACATGATGTGACTCAATAATAATTTGTTTTTCTAGAAATGTAAAAGCTTTTTTTAAAAATTAGTATGATGCTGTTGCAGCGTCAAGAAGGCCAAAACAGATTTAATACTATTGATGTGTGTTGGGAACTTGTACTATGTACTATCATTCTTTTGTCTTTTGAACTACAAAAGCAGGAATTAAATCAGACCATTTCAAAATTTAAAAATAATTTCTCATAACTTGTTCTCATAACTGGTTTTAACTTCTATTCTTTCTCTGCTACAGTATATGTTTTAATCTCAATTTTCTACTTTTTAATTGGTTAAGAAAACTGAAATTGTGCTTCCTTTTTTAAATTACTTCACATCTATAATGCTTATTTTTGCTGAGAAGTGTGTCTCTCTGTCATTCTGTTGTTCCACTCAAAATCTTGAGAGAACCTCTCCTAACTTAAAAAATCTTCAATGCATATATGAAAAGAAAGAGTATTCTTTTGCTGGCAACACTGAAGAATTAATTTCCTGTTGTAAAAGACTTCAAATTAGTCTGGAGGAAGTTGCAAGCACTGTTGCAGACATAAAGATGTTTACACTCCAAACATGGGTATTTACTCCCATTCAATCAAAAATCTGTCTCTTGAGGCATAGCAAAATTTTTTGAAACTTTGAAAAAGTAGGTTTTGGAACTTAAACTACTATCAGGCTGCAGAAGTATGAAGGAACAAATTGTACAGGCTTTCTTCAAGTTTAAATTGTAACAGTAATTCATACAAAATTGATTTCTAAATAGAAGTCATGTCATTTTGTTTTATGTTCTTTTTAAAATGAAGAACCCTTTGCATGACTACGCACATTGAAGCATTGCACAGAGATGCCTACATCAGCAGCAGTCAAGATGACATATTCATGGTACACGAGATACTATGGGTAATGTCACGTGGAGTTGTTCACTTGAGCTTAAGTGCATTTTACTGTATCTTTGCATTCATGTGAAGCGTAACAGCTTGTTAAATTCAAGGTAAGCACTACAGTGACACAGTTAAGTTGTTTCTGGAGTTCACTGGGTCTGAAACCCTCAGAAGTCTTTTCAGTTTTACTATGCACAAGAACTAGGTATGAAAGAACTCTTCTAAGCTTACTGCAAGCCATATACACTATCTCTAAGAGCATCCATGAACAAGTCAACTGAAATTTTAAGAGGACTGCATGAAAATAAATATGAGTTGTAATTCTTGATACTTACTTAGTAAGATGCCGACATAATACCTCTTTACAAATCGGCTGTTCAGCCAAAGTCAGCCAAAACTCACATGCCTCCAAAGCCACATTTTCATCTTGGTCCTGGGTCCTTTGAAGCATGTACTACACAATATAAAAATAAATTACTTGTATAAAATAGAACATTTATGTTAGAACTTTTTCATTAGTAGCTCAAAGAGCATCTCGGCAATGTATAATAACATGCCTTATCCTTGTTATGGTCAACATACCCCAAAAGGTGACAGCTTCAATGTGTAAACTGGAGCAGTTTCAGCACTAGTGCTAGATTTTTAAAATAATTTTCTCACTTAGGGTCAAGCAATGCCTGGCTGTGATCCCAGTCATTTCGGGATAATTAATTTAATGAAGAATAAACAACTGCCATATGCACTGCCTGTCAAACACAATGTCAAGATGGCAATTATGTAAGAATAAAGTTTTGCAATCTCAGTCTTAAAGGGAAACAAAGAATCAGCAAGTGCAAGAGCAACATACCTGTTCTAAAGAATGCTTTTTATTTATTATTTTTGCAATGTCAAACGGAAATCTGCAGAACATCTAGGAAATGAGACTCACCTCAACTATACTAATCATATGAGGAAGCAGGCGATCCATTCGAACTTCCAGCAACATTACCAGAGCACGGCAAACATTTTTGCGTACTTCAGGCTCCTCATCACCAGCCAGTGCAAAAAGATTCTGTTGGAAAGTAGTAACACTTGAAAAATCTCAATTTGTCAAGTTCAACTTGTATTAAAATTGACATTACCAGCTGACTAAAGGAGATATACTTTTGTACTTGCCCAACCCACACCTCAGAATACTATTTTATTTTTTAAAGATATATGGGTTAGTAAATTAACTCTTCAGTCTCTCAGTGTGTATTCTATACCTGAACATGACACTGTGTATTAACACTGGCACAAGAACAGTACTTCCTGGATTATTTTTTCCTCCTAAACATAAATTGTGTCATTACACAAGAGGAGCAAATCAAATACTCTAGACAATCCAGAAGCCTTCTCATCCAAGTTCAGTAACAGTATTCAGATGGGCAGACAGGCCCAGTGACATGCACTTCTCAGGACAGGTAAGAGATACACTGCTGCCATTACTTTTCACCTTTACACAACAAGAGGTTCCCCTAATTAGGAAAAGGAATCATCTTTTGAAATACATCTACTTCTTTCGCGTACAGAGTGGCCAGCTCTGAGCACAAGCATACAGAATGAACTTCAATCCATGAGGACTGAAGCTAAGAATGGGCAACCAGAAATGCAGAGTTTAGTGGTAGAGGTGGTTGTAAAATGTAGTTCAAACCTCTTGATAAATCAGATAGGTAATCTGACTTAAATCTCCAACCAAGAAAACACACCTACCTCAATAAAAGAATCTATGTGCAACATAAGAGCTTGAGTTCTGCTGATGATAAATTGATTGACGCATGCCACTGCATGAGACCTACAACAGAGAAAGTTAAAATATATATGTTTCATGAGTTAAAAACATTTTTTAAACTGTACTCAGGCATCAAAAATATAAACCAAATATCTTCAAAGGCAAGAGAGAAAAAATGCACCTGTAGCTTTACCAATCTATGCACCTGTAGCATTACCGAGCAAAATTACTAAACTACATTTTAAGTACTGCCTTATACTCCGATATACCTAATAAATATTTTAAAATAAAGTATTCAGTGAATAGGGTAGGATGACTAGAGCCGGCATATTTGTTCTGAACAGTATGTATATTCTTTCTGAGAATATTATGATTGTGATCTTCTCAGATAGCAATAATTCCATACAAGTCAAAATGATGATATTTTAGCCTGACCTTCTTTGTTGTTAAGCATGTGACCACCTTTGCAATATGTTTAGAATTTAGTGAGACTGGAATGTGTCCACAATATAGACGTAGCTTAGAACAAAAACACACTCGTAGTTGGATACATACTAAAACACTCGCGGAAGAAACATTCTAAGAAATGAAGCACTGTTCTTCTATTCCATTTCATGCAAAGCCATTACTTACAGGTTTTTTTCAGTCTCAGACACAAAAGTCAAATTCTCAAGGTAGAGGCATAAGGCAAAACTACCTGTAAAACCCTTTGAAGATTCATTATAGTATTTTTACTACTATTACTCCAAATTTCTATTCTGTTTAGACATTTCTTGGAAGACTCTGTCATAAAACATTGTTCAAAAGTTGTCTTTTGATAGATTTAAAGTATTGTACTGACACTACTAGTCCTTTTCATACCTCAGCACAATGTACTGAAATAGGCTGGGGGTCAGCAGGTAGCCTGCTTTAAACTTTAAACTGGTTTAAGTCTCAAAGCCGTGAACATCACAGAACAGGAAAGAAGTGAAAGACCATGCAGCGCGGTAAGGAAAAAAGCATGTTTTTCTCCCTCTCTCCCAGCTGCAGAGAATTACTAAGTTTATCTTTCCACAAGTCCAAGTTCACATTTTGTTACATGATTTCCTTAGAGAACTTCTTTTATAGACGATTTTCTAAACTGTATTAGAATCCTACCATGAGTTAAAATCTTCGTCTAAGTCTTCACTATCTACCACTCTTGGCAGTAAAGAATTGTCACCTTAAAGCTGTCAAAACAATTTTTAAACAGAAGATACAACACATTTCACAGAATCATGATGAATCATAGAACGGTTGAGGTTGGAAAGCACCTCTGGAAGTCATCTGGTCAGTGCCTGTGCTCAAGCAGGGCCGCCTACAGCCGGTTGCCCAGGACCACATCCAGCTGGCTACTGAGTATCCCCAAGGATGGAGATTCCATCACCTCTCCGGGCAACCTGTGCCAGTGCTTGGTCATTCTCACAGTAAAAAAGCTGTTTTCTGATATTCAGAGGGAACATTCTGAGTTTCTGTTTGTGGCCACTGCCTCTGGTTCTGTCACTGGGCACCACTGGAAAGAGCGTGGACATTTTTTTCCCTCCCTCTCTTCAGGTATTTATACATGTTGATGAGACCCAACTCCCTTGGCATTTCCTGATACGGCCCTTTGCTGGAGTCTTTCCAGTATACCCATGCCTCTCTTGCACTGAACAGTCCAGAACTGGACACAGTACTTCAGGTGTGGCCTCATCTGGAAGGTGAAGGAAGGATCACCTCCCTTAGACCAGCTGGTAATACTCACGCCCAGGATACCATCAGCCTTCTTTGTGGCAGGGGTACACTGTTGGCTCAATTCAGGGTAAAAGCTACTGCTCTTTGTAATGAATATTAGCAAATAACAATTTAATTCTGGAATTTTTCTTTTACATTGTTACTTTGGAGAGATTAATAACAGTTTTACAGTGAAGGGAATCCATTTAATTTGATTCAGCTGAAAGTTCAGTTAAATGCAGAAATTTTTTTTCTGTCAGAACTCAGAAACTTTTGTCAGCAAAAGAATTTTCACTCTTCCATTGCTGAAGCCATTACAAAAGGGATGTAAAACAGTTATTTCTAATCAGAATATTAAGTCCCAAGCACAGCACTGAATTTTTTGTAATAATATGCAAAAACTTAAACCATTTGATTTTCAGAATCATTGACTGATTGCATGAAGAGGTGAGATTCTTGTATTAACTATGAAGATAAGCATGAAAATCACTGATGCATGGAATCTCTGTGGGTCTCTGCAGGATCATTTTAAAAAGGTAACCAGCTTTTAAACAGATCTACAAAATAATGTAAATAAAACTGTAACAGGTAACTGTAAGTATAACTCATAAACCTACCGTATTTTTGGACTGCTGTGCTTGAAGAACTGCAAGAACTTAGGTATCATGATATTGAGTGGCCGGTCCAATACATCACTATCTAAAATTTCAGCGGAATCTTCACATATCTTCTGAAGAGCGCCAAAAGCGCCCTGTTTAAAAATTAATAAACAAATAATTAAGTATCTTCTTTTGCATTCTGAAAAAAACAGAACTTCAACTTCATACAGAACGGGTAATTTCAGCACAACACAGTAAATGTAGCTAGTTAATACTGTAAGTGCAGCTAACTAATTAAGATTAAACCAAAATATTTTTAAAGGCATTTTATTTAAACCAGCATCAGAGCATCTGTCAGCTCTCAAACTGGTACAGTCAGCAATGAGTAAGTGGTAATTTTAGTTTGATTTGATGCTCATCTATCCAAATATATTTCAAAAAACCACTTAAAAGCTAATTCTTATTTGAGAAGTAAGTAGAATGAGGCAGAAGTATCCAAATTAATTGCATATATAATTGTATTTCCTTTCGTAATTCACTATGAGGCAAAACAGACATGATGAGTTTCACTTTCAAATGCGAGGGCTTTTTCCAAGAGAAAGCAGCACCAAAGCTCTACATAACATCGCAGCATCTTGGATCATTAGTCATCTCTGAGGTTCACTTTATACAAAATGTTTCACACTTTGATGGAGACATTATCAAGTAATTCAAATGGTGTGATCACAATCTTTATTTTTTTACATCAGACATAGTTTTGTATTTTTTCTCATTGTTTAGAACTGTTATTTACTTATTTCCCTTCATACAGACTGAACAAAACAGTTCATTTCACCTTGATATAGCAATCGATCACTTTTCCAGGTTAAGTTACAAGAAGAATGAACAGTACTTTTATGTAAGAGAAAATTCAGCATCAACTTAATGATGCTAATGGTGTCTAAAAGATTAGGCATCACTGAGTGGTAACTTCAGGAAACTTCTCAGCTGAGATACTATGACTATCCATCTGCAATCTTATTCTGCTTTTATGCAAAGAAAACGGACTTGTTTGAATGAACAGTAAGAACATGGACCACAGGTAGAAGAAAAAGTATCAAATATGAGCCACTGTTCTCCAAGGAGAATACATGGGCATGTATAAATACATACAGACAGGCACACATAACTATACATTCACATAGTGTATGTGAAAAGAGATAAAAAATAATCAAATTCAGATGATCATCTTCTATTTTCTATAAATCTCCTTACCTCACAGGTATTGTAATCTTCAGAATCCAACAGGCTGCAAAGCTTTGGCAAGAGTTCAGGCCAATTCTGTAACTCCCCTTTTGAGGCAATGGTTGTTATCAGAATGCCTAAAAGAAACAGAAGAATGGATAAAATGAGATCTCACACGCTTTCACTTGTTTCATATGAATTTTTCTTATTTTTCTCCTCTCAAATATCTGAAGAGCTAAGAAAGTTATAGTTTTGTTAAGGACTGGCATGAATAAAAAGAGGAAGTACATTTAATTGCGAATGGTATTTGAAGGGCTTTGAACAGCAAAGGTGTGTTGCTCCTTCCTGCTGCCACAAAGGGATCAAACATTAGAAATCAAGCACCAAGTAACTTCACTTAAGGGAATTATAATTTATAATATTTCTGTATCTGTATAATTTATAATTAATAACACAGCAGGGCAGCTTTGGCTCTAAGTCTACTAAACACTGTACAAATCTGGACCTTTAATAAATACAGAGTATCTACCCCAAATCACCTCTTTTTTACTATGATATAAAAAGATGAATGTGGGAATCTGTCATTCAATAAACTTACAACCCATTGATAACTTATGTGTCCACAACTTTACTGTGGACACAGTAACAGTGTGTCCACAGTACATTACACAAACCTTACACAAAACATTAAGGACACATTCTGAGACCAAGATATCTACTTAAGAGCTTAAACACTATGGTAGGTCATCCAGTCAGGAGCTGCGAGAGCCAGCAAACAGACAGGTTAGCCCAAAACATCACTAACTCTGTTTGTTTCCAGCACATAAAGAAATCCCAGGGAAAACTAATTAGGTGACAGGGACAGAGAAGGCTACTTATAAACTAGGGCTGAATTTGTATGAGTTCATTTTGCTACAATGAAAAATGTAACAGCTAGCACAATCCTTAATGCTACTGGCAGCTACTTCTAATGAGCATGAACAAAGAAGAACTCAATACTACTACAACGAGCAATCTCCCAAGCAAAAAGTGATGGAAAAAGCATCTACTCACAACATACAACTTTTCTTTGGAATAAAACGCTAAAATTCTTGTTAAATACACAAGAATAGAGGACAACATTACAAAGCAAAGGACATTCTGGACAGGACACACAGTAACTAACAGATATTCTGCATTATTCCTTTGATGCAATATGCTGGATCTTTTCAAGGTCCTAGAAGTGGTTTCAGAGGATTAAATGGTCTAGCACGCAATTCAGACCATACATGTCATTATGAACTTTCTGTATGGTGTTTTGCCTCTGTAACTCCTGAAGCTGATTTCTGAACTCCATATCTTTTAAAAGCTGAACTTCATAACAAAATTCCCCATCACAGGGCAATCATTAGCTTTCAATTTCCTCCTGCAGTGAAGCTCTCCAGTTCCACCACTACTTTCAAACACTTAAACTATGTTCCCTGCTTGCTTTCAAGCAGGAGCTACACTAAGGTCCTGCCCAGACTAGAGTCCCTAGAAAGTTTTAAGAACAGTTGCAGACACTTTCTAAACAGATATATTTATATCCTGGTAGATTTGTGGGTCCTCGACAAATGCAGCTTAAACTTGAATCTGTATTTCAAGATTAGCACATGGGGTTTTAAAACCTGTTCCACAGGTTAACAGCACAGAGAACATACACTCTGTTATTCATTTGGGGATTAGAATAAGGTTAAGCTAAGTAGGATAAAACAATGTGTATTTATCATTTGGTCTCAAGTCATGTGCTTATTCTCCTCAGCAAGGTGACTTCTGAAGATGGGATTAATCAGCTTGTTTCCATCTCGGCCAAAAGGTATCAGCTTTTGTCTGATTAGCACCAGATGCCAGAGACCACAAAGGAGAGTGAATACTGCATTAAATCTTCTCTGATGCCATTTTGATGTACTTGCTCATTTTGCTCTCAGAATTCCTGAAATGTTATTTGCAATTGGCTCATTAAATTGATAGTGCTTGAACTACAAAAACATGTACTCATCAGAACAGCAGCTCTAATCTGCACATGCCAACTCATGCTAAAGGCAATCTAGGCAGGCAGTAATATCTTTACACCTCACTAGTACCAAGAAACCAGTGGGTACCGGACCAATGTCAGACAGCTACAAGGATCCAACAATTCAAACAGCAGGGTGCCAAACACATACAAAACAGCAACACTTATGCAAGCATGCAGATCATCAGCTGCTACTCATCTTCAGAGTTCATACAGGCTGAATAATCCCTGCAAGGGTCACTTAAAGCTGAACAATAATTGAGCTACTAATCCACAAGCATTTCCTATCAGGAAAAATTAAAGAGTAACTGCTTGAAAACAACCCCCACATCCCTAAAAAGAACATCCCACAGACCATCACCAAACAACCCTAAGATAGCAAACCAAATGGAGCTGGAATATGTTCCTTAGTTAGCTCCATTGTACTCCATTGAAAACTCCTATGAACAAAGAAGTAGGCATGACTCTTCTACAACCTGGAATTCAAAAAGTACCTGCCACTCAAAGACTTGTTTCTGCTCTCATTAGAATATTGGACATTAATAAAATTCATAGTAAAGCAGCTTGACAACTGACAAGACAGCAGGAAAATACCAGGAAATGAGTAATTTTCTCTAGTCTTTAGTCCGTAACCTGAATGCCTGGAGAAGGAATCCTACAGAAAAAGCAAATGATACTAAAGGAACAGTAACTGGTAGCTTATTTTATAAGAGAAGTCAACTGAGAGAAGCTGAATTTCTTTCTGAAATTACACCCATACCCATTTTCAATATTCAAATATATGTTTTATATTTTTCTAGTTTTTGAGCAGACCAGGAAAATTACTACAACATTGGAGGAAATTGTATTCTCAAAGAACAGACAGAAAAGCAACTTTACCTTGAACTAAGTAAAAAGAATACAAATACACATATTTTATGAAAGATGTGTATCAAAACAAGGTATTCACAAAATCAAAAATTCATGTAACAAATAAAACTTCTCACTGGAACTAGGTGATTTTTAAGGTCTCTTCCAACCCAAACTATTTCATGACTCTATGACACTATGAAGTTCTGTACACCACACTTTACCTACCGTTTTCTAAGAGAAGCTTTTTATGCAAATGCCTTAGGCACGGTATGATTCCCCGAAAGGATGTGCATATGTGTGCATATGGGGGTGGGGTGAAGAAAATCAGCTAACAGAAGTGCTTCATTGATGCAATGAGGGTACTGAAATAGTTCTTAAGTCAGACCTTTACCATGTTCCTGTTTTTAGGTATATAAGCTGGCAGCAAGCTGAATTTAAGTAGATTAAAATAAATTTACATTCAGTTATGTTTCAAGAAATAAGAACTGAATTGCTCTATCACTTCTACGATAATAGGAATTTAAGGTGTGATATCTTTATATTCACAACAATGAAAAACAAAACATTGAAACATGGTGAAGTTGTAAAAATTATGAGAAACAAAAAATTTCAAGAGTTTAATAACTCTTTATGGCCCTTGTACAGCTCTCACCCATATCTGTAACATTTTCAGTATGCAAAAGACAGCATTAAGAACAAACTTACCTACAGTAGCTCTAATTAAGGGGGAGGAATCACCAATGTTGTTCAGACATTCACTTTTAATGAAGTCAGTTACCCCATTTGGAAAGTTGTGAAAATGTGCTTTTACATTATTCTTCAAGATAAGACCACTCAAGGAACGTGTTGGCTCATCTGCAACAGAAAGTAATTACAGTCAACCTTCAATCGTCTCATAGGAATAAAGCAGATTTTCAAAACAATGCCACAGGATCAAAGCTTACATAGAGCTATTAATCTCCATTTCCTTATCTCTCCTTCCAGCTACACCCATCAATTCACCTAGCAAACCTTTTCAGGTTCAGAGTACACAAATTAATCACCAACCATATAAAGTTCAACAAGGGTAAGTGCTGAATTCTGCATTGGGGATGGGGCAACCCTGGATGTGCAGACAGACTGGGGAATGAGATGCTGGAAAGCAGTGCCACAGAAATGGACCTCGGGTCCTGGTCAGCGGCAAGTTGAACATGAGTCAGCAGTGCCCTGGCAGCCAGGAGGGCCAGGCGTGTCCTGAGGGGCATCAGGCACAGCATCACCAGCCGGGCAAGGGAGGGGATTGTCCCACTCTGCTCTGCACTGGGGCGGCCTCACCTTGAGTGCTGGGGGCAGTTTTGGATGCCACAGTGTAAGAGAGATACAAAGCTGCTGAAGGGTGTCCAAAGGAGGGCCAAGAGGATGGTGACGGGTTTTGAGGGGAAGCCGTGTGAGGAGCAGCTGAGGTCACCTATTCTGTTCAGCCTGGAGGAGACTGAGGACAGACCTCATTGCAGTTACAACTTCCTTGTGAGGGGAAGAGCAGGGACAGGCATTGATCTCTTCTCTGTGATGACAGTGACAGGACCCGAGAGAACGGCCTGAAGTTGTGTAAGGGGAGGTTTAGTTTGGATATTAGAAAAAGCTTCTTCACCTAGAGGGTGGTTGAGCACTGGAATAGGCTCCCCAGGGAAGTGGTCACCAAGCCTGACAGAGGTCAAGGAGAGTTTGGACAGTGCTCTCAGGCACATGGTGTGATTCTTGTGGTGTCCTGTGCAGGGCCAGGATTTGGACCTGGTGATCCTTGTTGGCCCCTTCCAACTCAGCATATTATGTGATTCTGTGATACACTATTTCTATTTATTCAAAATTAGAACATTGCATTACAAGTTCTACATTTAAAGAGAAAGTTTTGAATAGACATGTAAGCAAGGAATAGATCTGAAGTCACAGGATATAGGAAACTTATTAAAGACATTGGTCAGCCAAAGACATTAAGGCATTCTGATTATACTGACTGGCTTGCTGCAATACTGATACTGTAAGGAACGGGTGACAAACCTGGTTTCACCACAGTAGGACACAGAAATTATGTTGGGACTGTGCAGTAAAACCTCTACACCTATTCCCACAGAAATACAGTGTTCAATTTTTCTACAAAGTAAGGTAGTTTAATACCTCCAGAAATGAGCTGTTCTGTTGATCTACTAAATTGATAATTAGAGGGAGAAGAAAAGAAAAAAATCTTTAGACAATGTTAAGAGGGTAAGTGTTACACAGTATGAATCATAAAATAAATGCAACCAGAACTGACCTGAATTAAGTAAGAATTTGAGTTCAAGCAACAGTTTGAATTCTGTTCACTGAGCTTTCTCTAAGTTACTGGGCCAAGTAGAGGAATGGAAAAAGAACAGCCTAGCTTTTTCATTTATAGTGGAGCAGATTCATGTTTAGTTCTCAACCAAGGGCATGAGTAACTTGGTATTAAATCTGAGATATGCTGAAAGTGAGATCTGCATGTTCTCTACAGAAAGGGTTAGTTTACAGTATAAACAAATTTAAATTTACAGTTTATAGCAATCCTAATAGCACTGGAAGCTGATTTTATTCAGCATTTTAGCCACTTGTTGAATTTTTTCTAGGAAGTGCTGATTTGGGTGAAATAAAGAATTCCTTTGTGCCAAGAATTAGTCTACACATGGATCTATTCCAGCCCTTCAAAACTATTATTATCCTGACAGAAATAAGGATAAGCAAAATAAGAGATACAACTTTCAGACTAAAGCTACTGTACCACAACACCAAGACTCTCACAACACTGAATGTCTGACTCACGGACATTGGACATTTTATACCAGTTAGAAGAGAAACAGAACTTTTCAGAAGAGAGGGAATTGTTTGGCTGATCAGAAATTAAAATTCATTTTAATCAACTGATTCTGAGTGCCTAAGCCAGACTGCCTTCATATACTTTTTAATCTTATCTTTTATGCTAATATTTCAGTTCTTCTAAAGAAGCATTAGTTAGAATGCTCCAGAACTACAAATGTATTTATATAGAAACAAACATGTCCTTTAAAATTCAGTAACTTTATAAACCAGCAAGCCACCCAATGAATACATATTTGAGACAATTCTACAACTTCACCTATACTATATGATTAAAATACCAACTTCTAAACAACGTAAAAAATAAACTCATTTCACTTGTGCAGCACTATATCAACCAGCACCTTTTCTGGAAGAAGGAGGGAAGAAAGGGTTTATTATTTTAAATAGAAAAATTAAAGACTGTATGTGTGGACAAACTTTTCTCAACCATATAACTTAGTTGTGAGCCACCACAAATATTACTATAGTTACTTGGCAAGTCAAATCAAGTAATATTGACATAGTAGTCTCTGAATTAAAAGAAAAATCTTCACATCAATTCTTACGCCAATAATGGATGTCAAACTCTGATTGCTTTACATAACTGTCATCCACTGATCGGAACACACCACTTTAAGAAATTCAGTCATTCATAAATTATTACAATGATTTAAAATTGTGTCTGGGGAGAAAATAAGCCAAAGGAGTCCTCCTTTAATTTCCACGTGTTTTAAAACTTTTGCAAACAACGAAAAACTGTTATTGTTAGCAGCCACAGATACCAAACACAATAGTTACTGTAATTCTTTATCATCCAGCACTACCTTCTTGGTGTGAAAGAAATCAGTGACAACCAATGTCTGATTAAAATATAGTAGGCTAGTCACTAGTAGGATAAACTCTAGAATGAAAATATTAAACAGTACATTAAGGAAAAACATTAATCCATTAGAACACCTGGCTACAGCTACAAAAGAGACAAGGCAACAGCTTCAATTTAACCAAGCAGAGATACACACACTATTAAGTTCCTTTCGCCAAAAACAGACAGATTAGTCAACTGGTTTAGATAAAAATAAAGGTCACAAGAAGGTGAAACTTCAGGACTGGTTTTTTTTTCTTCATCAACTATTCTATGGTATGCAGAAGTATGAAATATCTTCAATCCATTCTTTTACCCATGATAACAGAAAAACTATTCTTCATAGAAAGTGATTATCCCACATATCTGCAACAAAGATTCCATGGGATTCATAATGGAAGTGACATCTCTGACAAATGAAAAAGAAGTAACAAAATGAGGAAAAGAAGAAAAATTAAAAACAAAAGCAAAATCAATTATCAACAGACTGAGAGATGACAAGCAGAAATCACAAAGGACTTCGTGCTGAACAAACACCAACCACCTGAGCTAGAGAAGCAGCCCAGAATCTGATATCCAAGCATTAAAAAAATAAACAAATAATACCACAGTTAAAATCTTAGTTTGAGAAAACAATTTCAGATATGACTGGACAAGGTTATTTATGGAATCCACAGTGTTCAACAACTTAACAGCAACACCGTCAGAAGATAGTAATATAGGCCTGGATGGAATTCTTGCTGTAACACCAAAATTACAGGCAGATGGCTTAAGAGCTGAGTAAGACACTCCTTACTCTTCATAGATTCTGTGACTAGTTCTGTCAGCCATATGCTTCAGCCATCAAAAAAGCTCACAGTCTTGTCTCCTTTTATCTCAGTCAACTTGGAAGTATAGTGTTGACAAGAACATATAGTACAAGAAAAAGAAGGAATGTGAAGTAGACCTCTGGCATTTGGTATCATTTCTGGTGCCAAATCAGTGAATCAGTTGAAGATTCCTCTCTCACATCGCTTCACTTTCAAACAAAACCATATAATAATTGTCATTTGTTTCTCAATAAATTTTCAATTCTGTTTTAAGACTCTCACACTAGTCTCAAGTTTTAATAACAGAGCAAGTAGATGCATAGCCACATTACACAAATTATTTTAGGGTTACTGCAGTACTTTTAAGAACAAAAGTGTGTCCTCAAACAGCCACATTTTGTCTACTGAGGGTTTGTATGACAACGGGTGCATATGTGAAAGCAACAAGGCTTTTGTAGCCCACCTGCAAGCCCAGGTAAGCATATATTTCACCATGCCTTTTAGAATCATAGAATGATTTGAGTTGGAAGGCACTTTAAAAGGTTATCTCATCCAACATCCTCAGCATGGACAAGAACATCTTCAATTAAATCAGGTTGCTCAGAGCCCCATCCAATCTCACCTGGAATGCTTAAAAGGATGGGGCACTCGCTACTTTCTAGGCAACCTGTTCCAGTGTTCTACCACCCACATTGTAAAAAACTTCTTCCATACATCTAATCTAAACCAACCCTCTTTCTGTTTAAAATCATTACACCTTGTCCTATCACAATAAGCCTCGCTAAAAAGTTTATTCCTGTCTTTCCTACAGGCCCTCTTTTAGGTATTGAAAGGCTGCAACAAGATCTCCTCAAAGCCCTACTTTTTTCCACACTGGATCACCCCAGCTCTCTCAGCCCTTCCTTGTAGCAGAGGTGTTCCAACCCTCTGATGATTTTTGCGGCCCTCCTCTAGACCTGTTCCATGTCTTTCCTGTGCTGTGCCCCTGCTTCCACTGTCTGTGCATTTTCTTCTCGCCCTTTAAGTTTGACCAGCAGGTCAAACATAACTTGCTAGATTGCTAAAAGAACTGAGTGACTGGGATGAGAACATTTGTCCATTCACAAGCTGTGATATAATGATTTATGAGCATGGCTATATTTTGCTATGATATCTTGTGATATTGGCAACATTAGATGTGAGGGTGAGACGTTTCCTAAGGCAAAACTGCCTGTCAATCTCCATTTCAAAGCTGTAAAGTCTTTTTCAGAAATAAGCATTCATTCTGTGTTTTAACTATATATATGGATTTACTATACACAAATACAAAACGTGTATTGGCAGTGACTAGTGTCACTGCTGCACATGAAGATTTCTGATGCACTAACGAGACTGACTCTGTCACAAGAGATAAAATAAAAAAAATAAGAATCCCACAAGAACTGCGTAATATGGGAAGCAGAAAATGAACAATTTCTTCTGTCCTAATATATAAGAATATATTACAAAAA
Organism: Falcunculus frontatus; assembly: GCA_013398115.1. Lineage (NCBI taxonomy): Eukaryota > Metazoa > Chordata > Aves > Passeriformes > Falcunculus > Falcunculus frontatus. The sequence goes on along the minus strand of VZRV01008503.1, from coordinate 364,219 downwards.
CAGCTTCACAAGCTTCCTAGAAGAAAAAAATCCTGCCTTTTTTTGATACTGGACTATGCCTTAAGTGTAACTCTTTCGACTTAAATGGATACGGTTACTGTCATGTCTGGAGCTGGAGTGATGGTATTTCAAAACATTCAGTGTATGTCAAAACACGAATGACCTTGAAATGTAGTGACTAGTCTGAAGTTAATCAGTGCTCTCCATTGACTTATGTGAGTCATGGAAAATAATTTAACTCGATTGCCTAAGCTTAGGAATGTCTGTAAGAGGCCAAAACAAAGCTGGAAATGTTCTGCTGATACTGAGTTTTACATATTTATTGAATAATGAGTTATGCTTCTTAAGATGATTGTGTAAATAAAACTGAACTGTGGACAATATGGGAGGAGTATTGAACTGCTGACCAGAAATAAACTTGTTGGTTACTACATTTGAGTCTATGTGGCAAGGCTTTGGTAGCGGAATGGGGGCTGCAGAGGTGACTTCTCCGAGAAGCTGCAAGAAGTGTCCCCCAGGTTCAAAAGAACCAGTGCCAAATGGTTCCAAGGCGACCTGCTGCTGGCCAAGGCTGAGCGCATCAGCAATGGTGGGAAAACAGCAGAGAAGCAGGTGCCCATCTCTTCACTCTCAAACAGGACTTGAGGAAACAGCATGCAGTTAAGTCAGGTGAAGTTCAGGTTGGATATCAGGAAAAGAATTTTCATCCATAGGGTGGCTGAGCAGTGGAACAGGCTCCCCAGGGAAGTGGTCACAGCACCAAGTCTGACAGAGTTCAAGAAGCATTCGGGTAACACTTTCAGGCACATGGTCTGATTCTTGGGGTGTCCTTTGCAGGGCCAGCTGGACTCAATGCTCCTGATGGGTCCCTTCCAACTCAGCATATTCTATGATTCTCTGATTTAAGAAAGGAAAAAAGTTACTATGCAAGAGCAATTGCAGAGTAGAGAGGAGTGAAAATATGTGAGAGAAACAGCCCTGCAGACATTAAGGTAACTGAAGGAGAGGCAGGAGATGCTCCAGGTGCTAGAGCAGAGATTCCCCTGCAGCTGGTGGTGAAGACCATGATGAGGCAAGCTGTCCCCCTGCAGCCCATGGAGGTTCATGGTGGAGGAGATATCCACCTGCAGTCCCACACTAGAGCAGATGGATGCCCAAAGGAGGCGGTGACCCTATGGGAAGCCTGCACTGGAGCAGTCTGTTCCTGAAGGACTGCACTCCATGGAAGGGATCCACACTGGAACAGTTTGTGAAGAACTGCAGCCTGTGGAAAGGACTCATGTTGTAAAAGCTTGTGGAGGACTGTCTTCTGTGGGAGGAACCTCACAATGAACAGTGGGAAAGTATGAGGAGTGCTCCCTCTGAGGAGGAATGAGTGGCAAAGAGAACCTGTAATGAACTAACAACAGGATTTGTTGCTCCCCTGAATCACTGGGGGAGAGGCGGTAGAGAAAAGTGGGAGTAAAGTTAAGCCCTGGTGGAAGTGAGGTGTTTTTAAGACTTGGCTTTATTTCTCATCACTCTATTCTGATTTGATCAGTAATAGATTAAACTATTTCCCCAAGCCTGTGACAGTAACCAGTGAATGATCTCTCCCTGTCCTTATCTCAATCCATGGGACTTTTGTTATATTCTCTCTCCCATGTCCAGCTGAGATGGGGAATTACAGAGCAGCTTTGGCAGGGATCTGGCATCCAGCCAGGTCAACTCACTATTCGTTCTGGAAGGTTTTGTATTCTAATTACCACACATCAATCAGAATGCCAAATTCTGTATATCTCTACAGAGTTGCAAAATCAACAAAAGGTTAAAGAACTAATCTTCTGAGTTCACTTCTACTTTCAGCTTCTCTATCAAATCTCCACAAACTGGTTGTCCCAGCACTTTTCCTCTCTCATGTGGTCTCATGTGTTGTCTCCTGATCTAGCAGTTAAACCAGTCCTGGAATTCTATCAAGAGCAGAAGAATCATTAATAAGAAATAGGGATTTAGCATGATGAGAACACGATTCACTACAAGGTCCCAAACTATACAAGAAATGCAGGATAGTGCTGTAGTTTGAAAACATTTTAAAAGTAACATCATCTCTCTCTAGCATTTACTTGTTGAGGGTGGGGAGGAGGATGACAGCATGGACTTCTGCGCTTAGTCAAGTGCATAGGAAAAGGAAATTATGACGTTCCAAATGGAACTTGCTTAGACAGCATCTGGCAGTGAATGAATACAGATTTAGAGTCATTAATCTAGCTGAAGAAATTGCCTCGTCAGATGAGTAGAGGTTTTGTCACCCTCTGAATATATCAAAGGTGAATCTTATATATTAAAATATGTGATAATCTGTCATTTGAATACCTGTTGGTACACAAGGATTACTTGAATGAGTAAACTAAGGCTGTGTTATCAAAATGAGTAATTCAGAATCCTACTCAAACTGCTGAGTATCAGAAAACACAAAACACAGGATACAACATTGGTGCTGTACAGGGTTCCGCACAGTGGAAGTTTTGCCTCGTTTTCCTTCTGCCTATATCCTATAGGTATAGCTTAACAGAAAGTTGTGTGGTAGCATGCAAGTGTAAATATTGTTTTAAGGCCAGACTGTTTTGTTTCTCTGATACCCTTACCGCCGGTAAGGCTTCTTCCCCTATAATAACCAATTAATGAAAGGAAAACCTCCTCCTTTTTATTTCCTAAGTCTGTACTCCGTGTGCTTCCTTTTTTTTTTTTTTTTTCTCCCATTCATTCTGGCTAACTCTTCTGAACAATATCATCAGACTCTTAATTACCAATATTGGGTTGCACTCAATGTAAACATCAGAACACATTTTGGCACTACTGCAGATGTTCTTCCTAAGCAGCTGTGTATCTAGCTAAAATAGGAAAATAAAGAGCACAGACCTGCTTTTAACTCAATACACTTTCATACATTTAAGATTTTATTATTGTCATTATTTTAGGAACTTAGAATTTTTTTGTATTTCACTACACGAGAGTTCTTACTAGGGAAGTTAAGAGTACCAGTGAAAATGAGACTTATCCGACACACTTTGCTGGGTAACCATACTGCTCTTTCAAGCAATTAGAAATCCATCTTCAGTCTCTTTAGCTTCTCTGTAGTCTCTTTAGTTAGTCTCTTAGTCTCTTTAGTTTCTACCTACAACTTCATCAGTCCTCTTTCTTTACAAGGGGATGAAAATGAGGAAAACTGGGAGCTCTTACCATTTTGGAATGTTTAGAGCTCCTGAGACTTACAGCTTGTCAGTCAGAATTTTCTCTGATCAGTAGTGTATCTACTGATTCAGAGAAAAACCATCCATCACTTGAAGTTACGTGAATGCTTTTTCCTTGGAGATATCAAAATAAAAATTTGTCCTGTTCAATCCACACTTGCTTGAACTGCCAGTGTGTGACACTTTAGATGAAGCAGACAACTGCTGTTGGGCAAAATGGTTATAAACGCCCTACACAGAACTGAGTGCAGACTGCAGCTATTGTTACCTGGGATCGAGTGCACCCTTAGCAGGTTTGCAGATGACACAAAGCTGAGCAGTGCAGTTGACACAACAGAAGGAAGGGATGCCATCCAGAGGGACCTGGACAAGCCTGAGAAATGGGTCCATGAGAATCTCATGAGGTTCAGTAAGTCCAAGCAGAGGTGCTGCCCCTGGGTCAGGACAGTCCCAGTTATGAGCACAGACTGGGAGAAGAAGCCATTGAAAGCAGCCCTGTGTAGCAGGACTAGGGGATAAAAAACTGGACATGAGCCAACAATGTGGGCTTACAGCCCATACAGCCAACCACATCCTCGGCTGCATCTGAAGCAGCATGGCCAGCAGGGTGAGGGAGAGGATTCTCCCGCTCTACTCTGTCCTTGTGAGACCCCACCTGCAGTGCTGCATCCAGCTCCGGTGTCCCCAGCACAGGAAGGACAACAACCTGTTGGAGCAAGTCCAGAGGAGGGCCACAAAGATCATCAGAGGGTTGGAGCACCTCTCATGTGAAGACAGGCTGAGACCTGGGGTTGTAAAGCCTGAAGAAGAGAACACTTTGGGGAGTCCTCAATTGCTGCTTCTCAGTACTTAAAAGAGGGAGAGTGACTTTTTTCATGAACAGATAGTGGTAAGACAAGGGAGAAGATTTTTAAACTAAAAGAGGAGAGATTTAGATTAGATGTTAGGAAGAAATTCTTTACTCAAAAGGGTGGTGAGGCACAAGAACAGGTTGTCCAGGTAAGTAGTGGATGCCTCATCCCTGATATTATTTAAGGATAGGGCTCTGAGTAATCTGATATAGTGGATGGCCCATGGCAGAGGAGTTGGAACTAATCTTTACTGTCCCTTTCAACCCAAACCACTCTATCATTCTTTGATGATTATGTAACTCTCTCATGGCACAGTTGCTCCAGAATGCACGTTCAAAGCAGAAGGCCTGAGCTTCATGGGGGTTCGGAAGAGTGTGAATTATGTTATTATAGAAGGAGAAGAAAGCAGTTTAAAATGCTTCGCAAAAGTAGTAGTAATGCTTATCCTATTACTGGTATTAGCGTGAAACTGTGGAATCAAGATGTGCCTTTTCTATGGACAGTAAAGATAATTCTGGAGCTGGAAAAACATACTATGGGTATTATTGTTTGTAGTATTAAAAGGTTGTTTTTTTTCTTCTAGGTTCCACTCTCTTGTGACATTAAAGGAAAGATGTTTCAACTCGTACATGAGAAGTGGTAATGGGCATTCCTTTATTAAAGCCGATTTGGCTTTATAAAAATGGTTGGCTGTACAACTGCATCTGGCCCAGCACTGCAAGCCAACACACGTGCTGAAACAGCCTTATCATCCTAATGACTCACAGCAAGTATGCTTTCTGAAAATCTGGAAAGAGGTGGTGATATTGCTTCCTAGGACCCTAAATCATATACCAGCATACAGCCTCCCAAACAGCTGGCACCTCTGAACTGCACTGAATCAAATGCCGCCCGGTGAACAGAAGTCCTTTTAGGAACACCGGCAACACTTTTGCTTTCTGTAGGAAAACACCCAATAGGAATGCTTGATACTGGAATTTAAGTACACTTAGGTTTAATGTAAAAAACCAACCAAACCTTACTGAGTATAAGAGTTTGCTTTTTAAAAAAGCATACAAAAAAATACCCATTGCAGCAGACTACACTCAGCTTGTAAAAACACATTAAGGAAAGGCTTGAAATAGCTGATTAAATACCTCCACCTTACACCTTAAGATTTATTTTAGGGCCAAACCAGATCTTATCCAAAACTACTTGAACTTCAGACAATGACATAGCAATTCTTTCCTTGTATGGGCTTCAGGGACAGGGAAAGAGATAACAATGGAGATTTCATACTCTTGATTCTGCATGTTCATAATAAGGAGCTCCAGGAAAGCTTTCCTGAAGCATTGAATCACATAACAAATCTACAATCTAATTCAGTTTCTTTCAAGACTTTAAATAAATAAATAATCTGTTGGGAGAAGCCTTTCCTTAAACCCGCACTACAATATCCCTAAAGAAGCATGGAAAGGAGTAATTAGCGAGCATATTGCAGAAAGCCATGGAATTTTTAGTAACTTTACAAAATTAATTATCTTATAATACATATTATACTAAGTAAGTCTGCCAGTGATACCAAATTGGAAGGAGCTGCTGACTTCTTCAAAGGCAGAGAAGCCCTGCAGAGTCACCTCAATAAATTGGAGGGCTAAACAATCACCAACTGTATGAAGTTTTAGGAAGTGCTGAATTCTGCATTGGGGATGGGGCAACCCTGGATGTGCAGACAGACTGGGGAATGAGATGCTGGAAAGCAGTGCCACAGAAATGGACCTCGGGTCCTGGTCAGCGGCAAGTTGAACATGAGTCAGCAGTGCCCTGGCAGCCAGGAGGGCCAGGCGTGTCCTGAGGGGCATCAGGCACAGCATCACCAGCCGGGCAAGGGAGGGGATTGTCCCACTCTGCTCTGCACTGGGGCGGCCTCACCTTGAGTGCTGGGGGCAGTTTTGGATGCCACAGTGTAAGAGAGATACAAAGCTGCTGAAGGGTGTCCAAAGGAGGGCCAAGAGGATGGTGACGGGTTTTGAGGGGAAGCCGTGTGAGGAGCAGCTGAGGTCACCTATTCTGTTCAGCCTGGAGGAGACTGAGGACAGACCTCATTGCAGTTACAACTTCCTTGTGAGGGGAAGAGCAGGGACAGGCATTGATCTCTTCTCTGCAGTGACCAGCGACAGGACCTGAGGGAATGGCCTGAATTTGTGTAAGGGGAGGTTTTAGGTTTAATATCAAGAAGAGTTTCTTCACCTAGAGGATGGCTGAGCACTAGAAGAGGTTCCCCACAGGAGTTGCCACAGCACCAGCCTGACAGAGTTCAAGGAGAGTTTGGACAATGCTCTCAGGCACATGGTGTGATTCTTGAGCATGTCCTGTGCAGAGACAGGAGCTGGACTCTATGAACTTTTTGAGTCCCTTCCCACTCAGGATATTCTGTGATTCTACTCTTTCCCTTAAGATATTTACACAACTCAACTATTACATTTGTGCACTGATTAGTAAAAGTCAGTCTTTTTGTAATTGTTCATGTATCTGAACTTCAGAGAAGAAAATGTTTTGCTGTTGTTAAGTAGGACACTATATAGGGCATGCAGCATTTTAAACTGTAAAGGCACATTAATCTGACTTGATTTCTGAATGGTAATGCAATCAGATTCACTGCTTGACAATTATTCTTGCATATTTAATAATGCTATGTAGGGTGACTGTACTGGGGGGAAGTGGTAGGGGAGCTTTTGTTTTAATTTAACAATTAAAACTCCTGAATCACTTTTCTGGATTAATCCTTCTCATCAAAGACGTCTTCTTGAAATGGGTAGTTGGCAAATTAACATGTGATCTCACATCACAGTCTTTTTCTTGCTCAGCTTCAATTATCTTACAACACCAACATGCCAAGAAAGATCCTAATGGGATGGACGCATGAAAACTGCTCTCTGGATCAAGTTTAAATTTCAAGACTCATCAGAAAACATTCATATCAAACCCACGTGACCATTTTGGATTCCAGTAATATCTTATAAAAAGTTGTTTCAAATTGTATGTACAAAACTAGATCAATTATTAGTGTCATGATTACCAGAACATAAATTACCATCGGTGAAAAGCCCTGTTGAAACAAAAACTTGGGGGGGGGGGGGGGGGGGAAGGAGGAGGATGGGGACAGGACCTGTCTCCATGGTAATGTTCCAGGTCAAAGTAAAGTACTCCGAATGACTAGTTCATCACATAAACAAGACCAAGAACTGCAGAGACATTGTTCTTCCATCTTCAAATGGTTTATAAAAATCCAAAGTATTTTGGAAATAACCTCAAAAGACCATCCTTAAAGCCTGTGACAAAACCAGCATTAAAGCAGTGTTCTCAACTTCACCGCATTCACCTTCAGAGTAAAAGATCGTCTCAGGGACTCCGATCCTTGACTGCAATAGCCTTACACCACTGATTGTGACCAGTCAATACACTGAGATAACACTCTGTAGAGAACAAATAGTAGAGTTCCCATGTTTGGATGGGGTGAAGAGTCAGTCACTAAAGCACCTTCGCAAGATCACCATTGTGTAACTGCAACGGGATAGACAACTGCAGTTATACAGCCATCAGAAAGTATCAGGACCATCATGCACTTGCCTCACCATTTTCCCATTAGCGTTAGACCCGCTGAGAGCCCAGCGGACAGGGAGGAGATGAATGCAGAACTTTACAGAAACGAAGCAAAACTAACCATGACCCACTGAATAACAACGGACATCATCTTTTGATAATTTAGTGCAAAGCCATATCCATCTCGCATTCACGAAGTTCAGGATGCTGTTTGAAATAAAGCATGGTGTAACTCCGGATTGAAACTAAGCAAAAGACCCCAGGAAATTGATGAAGTTGTCCTACAACAGGACAACGCAAATTAAGAAGGGTGCTATTTCTGTCTGTCTATTTTAGAGTAGAGGGAGAAAGAAATATCTTACAAACATTGATTTACAGAAAGCATAAACAGGTTTTCATACAGCCAGCTCTGGAAATTTCATCATTACAATCAAGAAGGTCTGAAACAAACTCAGTAGTTCTGCTTGCAGTATGAATTATCCATATTATGACATCTAGAGGTCCTGACCTGCCTCAGGCTTCAAGTATCTTGGAGAACTGCCTTAATACACCTTAAGCAGAGACTAGAACAGGTCTCAGCAAGACAGCAAAGAGGCTGAAATTAGGAAAATACATTCTCATACTTTCCTTCAAAGAAACATACTTGGACTAGGGATGCAATAATGCAAACAAGGAAAGGGAGATTTAGATGCATGACTTCGCTCAAGGAGGGAAAGCTGCAGTTAAATGAAAAAAAGGAACAATAGAGGCAGAACTGATGCTCCCATGTAGCACTGAACTGTTTCAGTCAACTACACAAAATCCAGAAAATGATCTGAGAAGCAGAAGCAACATGCATACACTCCAGAAAACAATTTATTAACAGAATACAGACGACTACAGGATTCTGAGCTCACTTCAGGGGACACTGGAAGAATAAAACCACAGTATCAATACTAAGGACATGGCAATATCATTAAATTATCTGGGAGGTTTTTTTACCTTCCTATCCAAGAAAGAACAACTACACTAACAGTGCCTACAAGTAATATTTTCATTTACAGATAAATTAGCAAAATAACACTGTTTTCATTCAGATACTTTTCAGCTAATCTAGACTCCATCTTACCAACCTAAGAAAGATCTCTGAGCACCATACTTCATGGGAAGTACACCCTAGAGATCTGTATTTTAAACTTTAATGGCTTGGGATTTTATTCTATTTCATCAGCCTGCCTACTGTCTAACTGAATGTTGTTTCCTTAACAATTTTTATACTGTGATGTTTTTAATACTGGGGTTCATCCAGATTCCCAACACTATATTTGGAAATGCACAATAATTTTAAAATAATCAAAACAAACAAACAAAACCTCAATAAACAAAAAACTAAAAACCAAAACAAAAAACAAGCAAACCCCCCACAAAACCCCAAAAACAAAACAAACAAGAAACAAACAAACCCAAAAAACCAAGAAAGAAGAAATTAAGTGCTTAAAGCTTGAGCAAAGACATGCTGTAGCAGCAAACCAGGCCATATATTTTCACTGATGAAATGGTAGCAGGGAATTCCTACTTCCAGGAAGGCTCAAGCTTAAAAAGCTTTGACGGGCCCAGAAAAATTTAAAAACAAAACCAAGAAAACCCCTACTTAAATGTAGAATTATCACAATAGATCCTGAACCACTAAGTCATAGGCACTCAGAAACAGAAGCCTGATGGAACTAAGACTAGAGGACAAGGAGTTAACGGCTTTTTCAACTGAATACCAATAACCTTCACCTTTGGTGCTAAAACAAAGCAAGTTTCCCACACATAAAGTATACCGAAGTATCCTAAAGGCAAGACTCAGTGAAAGCCAGTTTTGTAAAGGAAGGGTTTTGGTTACAAAAAAAGTTTTCTTGCAAAGTTAATTGTCCGCAGAGGTGTAAGACTCAGGTCAAAGGTAAGTTGGTGCCACCTTCACTGCAGTATAATGATACTATTTAACACACATTTCAACCAACCAAAACACAGAATGCCCACAATTCAAGGAGCTGTCACCTAAATGTATCCTTAGGCACCATTTTCTCAGCAGAAGTTTCAACAGTAGCAAAAAGCGAATCAAAGGTTAGTTCCACCTTCTACCAAGCCGAGAGATCTTTTTCTCGTGGACTAGCAGAAGACCTTAATTTTTATTGAATAAGCTGTCAGAGATGCTGTAAGCCTATTTTTATTGCTCCTTCTGCTAGGATAGTGTGGCCCCAACGAAACCATGAACTTCTAACAGTATGAATATCTATGCTTTTCATCTGTGGCAAGGCTGTAGAGACAGACAGCCAACAGAATCCAATTTAGGAGGGAAAAAACCAGAACACTTTCTCTGTTGTACTGAAGACAGGTATCTACTGGAATGAATCCATCCAAGTATGTAGCTGCTGACCAGCAGTTCTAACAGTCTCGTTACCTTACTTGAACGTGAGGGAAGATGAAGGGCCGTTGGTTGGATTCAAAGCAAATCCAATCAACAGTCTTCTGCCATTCTTCATTAGTCCCACTCAAGCAAGGCAACAGGGTATTTAGAATTTGGCAAACACTATGAAAAATACCAACAGTAGACTTAGTTATGGTACCTTCAATATTTTGCAAATTTCCAGAAACAGAAATACAAAGTTAAAGAATAGTTGCTTTAGACAAAAGGTTATGTCCCTAAAAATGTCATGATGCAAGACAAGAGCATCACCAAAGTTAACAGATGCTTTTCAGCAGTCTCACAAAAGACCTGATGTATTTGTGAGAAGTATCAGTGCAATCTGGTCAAAAACATCTCTCCCTGGAAGCTAACTTGCTACTTCTTCCCAACTTGCTTGGTCCCTCAACCTGCCAGAACCTGCTTTTTCCCCCCTCAGATAAAACAGCTTTACACAACCATTTTGTAACAGCTGGCATCTCCTACTCTTTATCCAATTCTACAGAAGTTGATGTGATTAAACATTAGGAAGGGAGAAGATAACTACTGAATAACTGAAATAGGTCTGTTAGGAAGAGAGATCCTGACACACCACTAAACACCAAACATCTGTGACAACCTAGAACCTCAGGCTCAAATGTGAATGAAGAAAGGGAAATTAGCAAGTTGTGTTAGTGTCAGAAAACAAATTAGTGGACCAAAAAAAAAGGTGAAGCATCCTTCTTGTCACATCCTTTGTACAGATTCCATATCCCACTACTGGAATTGCTTTACTTTTCATTTTTCTGGTAATGGTATAAAGGACATGGTGTATCTGCACTGGCACCTTACTCAAAGATTCAGTATCCTGGCTGACTGACGTCTTGAAAATGCTCTCAGACTCAAGGTACTCCCTGAGGACTTTACAGATTATTAAGTGACTTCCTGCACAGAACACACAAGAGCACTGAGATATACTCTAGCCTTCAAACAGGAAAATATACTTTCATAATCCTGTTTTCCTCCTCCTGAAGTAAGCTGATACAACCAAAACAGTAGTTAATATGTAGACGAATGTTCTTGACGATTTTTTGAACATTACAGGGCCACACATAAGTAACATCAAATTCAAAGGGAAAAAGCAAGCATTCACAAACAAAGATGTGAAACACCAAATGGCAGAAAAAGCACTAGTAGCAGAACATTAAAAGAAAAAAACCTAGAAAACAAGCTGAACAACTAAACACAATGATTACAAACATATGTAAAGAAGACAGATGTGCTAAAGCAGATCTTGAAACAAATTTTCCTTTTCTATCAAAGACATCTCAAAACAATAGCTGTAGTACACAGAAAAGATAATCTTTCACACACCCTGATCACAAAGGAATTGGCTGAATTTACCGACTGGTAGAGGTACGGTTCATTACAGTACATACATAGTCTGTACTGTAATGTCCTTAACAATAAAACAACATGATTGATTTCTAACTGTAATTTGCTACAATTAAAACTTCAGAATGAAGATTATGGCTGACATCTTTGGACAACTCTAAATATGTATTCTTTACAGTATCTAGCAGTCTCATTACAACAGAGATAATTATCATAATTGAACTTAGCAGTATGTTTTATAATGTATATAGTCATGATTCATCACATCATGATTCCACAACTTTACTGCAGTCCAATAGAGGTATGATGATCTAACATTTCTCAGAAGATTTCATAGGACATTTAGAATGGATTCCATTTTAAGACTGATACTGCAAGTACCAATAAGTTATCAGATTTTTTTCCCCACAAAGACCCCCGAGTGCATAAGTGAATTCTACATGACTATGGAACTCAACCAACCAGCAAACTGACCAGAGTCAACTTTCTATTTCTTTGAAGCGATTTTTTTTTTTTTCAAAAAGGCAAAAAAAAAGTAAAATAAAACAGTCACTATCTCACAACTTACCTTCAGACTTCAACTTTGTAAGAACAAAAATCAGGTAGTTGTTGAAATCTGGATACTGATTGAGTTGTTCTAGTTTCTGAAGAGAGAAACTGTTAAGGAAAATTAAATCTTTACATACAACATTTATAGCTTTCTGGATACAAAAATTGTTATATTTGTTACGTATTGCTACATCACTTCAAACAGCTGCGACTATAAACTCACGATATACATAGTATGAACAGCCTAAAACCATAATTTTCTTACTGAAGCAATAGCTTTTAGTTATGGGGAAGTCTAAAAAATAATCCATGGACAGACATAAAAATTAACGGATCCTTAAAAATATCTATAAAGCCATATCACCGAAACAGGCAGCTAAACATTACCAACAACTGTATTCAAATGGATCAAAAACACACAGTTTTTTTGATTTTTCTACAAAAAAATCTGGACTAAGTGTACTTTAAATTTGAAACCATTAATCACAACCCTGCTTGGACATGCTATTAAATAGCATTATACAATAAAACAGGCATCAAAATTCTTTTAATGTGTGCAGAAACAGTCTCAAAGGACATGCATAAATTTTTTAGTTTTTTTTTTTTCTTATTATAGGACATGGCCTGTCGAGTCGTATTAGGCCATTTTCCCAAACTGATGTATAACACCCTGCTAAAACTATCCCACTTCTCTGACCTTTACGAGCCAACATATGAGGACCTACTGGAAAGCACAGGTATCAACACAGCAGGGAGTTTTCACGACCACTTAAAAAGAATTTCAAGCATCAGTTGAAAGGACTATTCAAAGAACTTGACTAACGTCAAGTTCTACATATCATCAAGACAGATGGCATCACTTATACTGCCCATCCTGCATACATGATGCTATAGAGTTCAATAAACAAACCAGATGTAATTAAACTATTTGAAGCAAAGCTTTTAAATATAATTTTACACTAAAGCTACACTATAAACACTGTTCCTACAAACACTTTGGTATTTTAAATACTAAAGACCACCGGTTTAAGCTTGGGACATTATCAGAACACTATTTCTTTGGACTCTTCTGTTTAGGATTTTTCAAAGAAAGAAATCATATTTCAAACATTTGGAACACAGCTGAAAGAATAAGATGATCAAGATGAAAACGACCTTCACCTTTCAGACAAGAGCAGAAGCCTTCCTGATCTTAACTGCAATTGCTACAGAAGTCTAGAAGTGGAGCAAATTCAGCTTAAAGCTTAACACTTAAAATAATATAAATACATGCAGACACACATATGTTCTTACCTACTTAAATAAATTCTGCTGCTTTCTGTGGAGACCTTCAAGAAAATGCCTTAAATAAAAAGGGATCCAGACAACAAACTCATATCCTTCATGGAATTTTAGCACTTCTATAAATTTCAAAGCACTTATGGATAGCTCAAGGAGAAGAAAACAATAGATGAAGCCTTTATTTTTTAAGGCCTATGCTTCTATTAGTCTTAATTTAAAAGTTTCACTTTCTCAAGCTTTGCTCCTTAAAACCTTGCTATTAATTACTCCTACAATCAAGAGTGACCGGGGG
>VZRV01008503.1:332419-350591 GCA_013398115.1 Falcunculus frontatus | reverse complement strand
GGGGGGGGGAGGGGCGAGGGTAAAAAAACCCAACAATCCACAACACCAACACCAAATGTACTGCAAAGCAGCACAAGAAGCCGAAGCCATATACTATATAGCTCCCCTTTTTGGTGAATTTTAACGAGCAGAGTTTCAGGATCAGGCTTCCAGGCAAATAAAAACATCCTCACCAGGTACCAAAATGCGCAGTGTCAGAGCTAGCAGGCTCACGAGGGCGCGCAGGCAGCGGTTCTGCCAGCGGCACTACCCACACCAGCTACGGCTTTCACCTCGAATCCTGCCGCCAGATTACTTCGAAAGGCCCCTACTCGCTCCCGCTCTGCCGCGGGGACGGCGGACACACCGCGCGGGGCACCCCCGGCCCCTTCCGCGGGACCTGGCGGGCTGAGGGCCCCGTTCCCGCTCGGCCAAGCTGGGGGCTGGGCGGGGGAATACGAAAGAGCGGCGGATATCGGCGGAGACGAGCCAAAGCACAGGCTTTGAAAATGAATAATTAAAAAAAAAAAAAAATCCCCCAACGGCCAAACCTAACGCGGCGCTTGGCTCCAGGCTCGCAACAGGTGCCCAGTGCCCGCCGGGTGAAGGCGGCCCCGTGGCCCACAGGCTGCCTCGGCGGTTCAAACGCCGCGCCACCGCCGCCCGCTCCGGCCAGGGCTCGGCCCCCCGCGTTGCGGCGGCTCCGCGGCCGGGCAGGCCCGGCTTCCGCAGCGCCGGCCCCGCTGCCGTGCAGGCCACGCTCCCCCCGCCCGCCCTCGGCCGCCTCCGGCCCACTCTCGGGGCCCCGCAAGCCTCAGCCAAGGATACTTGTTGCACGGCTCTCTGCGTGGTGGTGTCCGGGGACTGGGACTCCTTGAGCAGCTGCAGGATCTGCTGGAGCCCCTGCTCGTCGGGCTTCCACTCGTACTCCATCTTGGCTGTCTGGAAAACAGCAGACAACAGGCGGCCGCGGTTGGCGGCGCGGCAGGGCCCGGGCGGGGGCGGGCGGACAGGAAAGAAGGCCGGGCCAGGGAAGGGGCGCGGCAGTGCCCGGTCCGCTCCGGCTCTCGTGCCCCCAAGCACCCCAGCAGCCGCCGGATAGACGTAGGACACCGACCTGCTCCCGCTGCCTCCGCGCCGAGCAGAGACTGAGTCACGACGACTTTGTGATCCGGCCCGAAGAGCCGCCTCGCCTCCTGCTGGGTCCTAGCGCCGGGCACGGCTCCGCCCGCCCGGGCCGCCTCGGGGCCGCCGGCGCCGCCGTCCGCCTTTCCCCGGTGCGTCCCACACTGCCAGCAGCCTACGGGCGACAGAACGCGAGCACCTCAATCCTGGCCGAATGGAAACGGGGAGCCCACGCCGCCCACCCGAGAATAGACAGAAACCTCCACCGAACGCGACAGGCGAGGGGCGAAGGGGCGCCCCGGGCCCGGCCCAGCCCCCTGGGACAGCGCCCGGCAGAGAGTGCGGAGGCTCCCGCCTTCCCACAGAGAAGTGCGGCCGCGAAAGCAGACCCTGGTGTCAGGAACGTGGTACCTGCTGCACTTCTACGTCATTTGTCTGAGCACTGAGCAGATCTCAGATGTTCCCAATTCCACGTGTAAAGAGGGAGCAGGACTAAGTACGCGGGGAAAGAGGGGGAGGCTGGGGCATGCAAACTCAAAAGAAACTGCAGAGAATACCTACTGTATATTAAACTTAGCCTCAAAATATATCAGGGGAGATCTCGGGTTAAAATTAACAATTTAGATACTTATATACATATATATGTACGCAAAATATGCATTACACATGTATGTATATAGTTATTTTTATGTATTATACATATACTAACAGGACAAAGAATACATGCTGTTTAAAACTGGTCTAAAACATGAAAATGAAAGCCAGTAATTCCCTGGTTTTTTATAATCTTACTTTTAGTCATTGTGTTTGTGAGCACCTCACTTGACATGAAAACTAGTTTCTACTGCTTCTGCTGCAGTACAGAACTCAGTTTGAGCATTACACATCTCAGCTGTAACAACTGTTCAGAGGCATTGGAACAGGGAGCAGTACTGATTCCTAAAGGTGCATCCCAGGTTATTTGCTATGTGGCTCTTTGTCTCACCTCCCCAACACTGACAGTCACCTGTCCAGTCTAAGGTGCTAACAAGTGTCCTTAGCTAACTTTCCTTCTATTACTATGAGATGCTATTCTTGAAGGAGACAAAATCAGTATTGGACCATCTCCAACAAAACAGCAAAAGGAGCCATCATAGGCAAGAAGACAGGTAGTGTACTTATACTACACATGTGGATGAGTACAGTGAAAGAAACTTTTTGATGAACCAGGAAAGAATGCACACTGGAGTAAGGAGTAGAGAAATATGCAGAGAAGTATGCTGCATAGCATACAAGATAAAATCAATGGAGAGAACAAAAGCAGCTTATTAAAAAAACCCAACAGAAATGGGATATATTTATTAAACTCTTCTATTTTAGCAACTGCTGTACTTATCACAGAACTTTTGGGGAGACTACAAAAGCTGAGCACCTCTTGAGAGTTTACAGCACCTAAACAAGATAAAGTCAGTAAGGTAGGTACATAAAGACATGCAACCACTTACTAGGAAAGAATGGGCACAAGATTTACATGAGATTTTTGTGATCAGGGTGAATCTCCACTTGTTTCCCTCTAGTAAAGGAACATGTCAAAACAAAGGATTTTGACCCAGGCAATTAAAACTAATGTTAATGGCTCACACTGTATGGGCAGGAGAGATCTTTCTGGGATGCATGCATAGCTGGAACACGTGGAAAGCTGAAGTCCAACAAATCAAGGAAGAGCTAATGTGAGCCTCATGCACCTAACTGTGCCTTAGCAGTAAGGTTGTGGAAACTTGATTTTTCTTTGAGACTTCTGTCCCACTTCTGTCAAGTTTGTTTGAACTTGATTACAGCTTCAAAAGTT
Organism: Falcunculus frontatus; assembly: GCA_013398115.1. NCBI lineage: Eukaryota > Metazoa > Chordata > Aves > Passeriformes > Falcunculus > Falcunculus frontatus. Next base: position 347,659 of record VZRV01008503.1, on the reverse strand, counting down.
ACTATTCAGAAAGTGTGACACAAGGATTATATCTGTCTAATATCTGGAAACCAAGTGTGCTAAAGAAGAACAACATTAAAGATGGGAAACAAGGGAAGTGATCAGACAGGAAGGCTGAGAGACAGAACAGGAAAGAGCAGGTAGAGAAGCATGCCATGGATCCATAACTAAGAAGAACGTAGGTTTCCTTTCCAAGAATATAAGTAGAATTCAATCCTGGTAAGAACTTCCACTTTCTGCAGTGGAAGGGACAGAAAAAGGCCCACATATTGAGGTATGAATGGGAGCCTCTACAGAAGACGTCTAGTGGAGACATCTAAGTGCTTTATATGATCATCCTCCAAGATAGGTGAGAATAATTTATGAGACATGATCAAGATGAGAAGGTATTCTGCAAGATGAGGTGTCTCCTTTAGCTTGCTTCTATATATGAAACCCGTATGAAACCTGAGGAAGAACCTATTTCTAGTCCTTCAAATTATGTAAGGAAGTAGAAGAAGTCAAAATAATTTGACTGAGACAAAAAAAAACCATTCAGGTTGAAGGCATTACAGAAAAAAAAAAAAAGGAGAAAATTGTTTATTTCTTTATGCTTTGCATTTATATACCTATGCGTTGGGTTTTTTATTTTCTACTATCTGTTTTCCCCATGCAAGAATCTTCTTGTACAGAAAGGAAATCAGAATCAATGTTAAATGAAATACCAGAGACATGAATGCTACCCTCCAAAACACAGCCTGGTTCATCCCACTTGATCAGCAAAATGCAGCAGAACTAAATTTGACACACTTCATCTATATATGTTAAGATTACAGAAGTTCTCTGAAGACAGAGGCCTTGCACAAATGCTGAGGCTAATATTTGATTTCTTTGTCGTGCAGACTTCAGATGTCATGCACTATCCATAATCCACTGTTATCACAATATGTAATATTGAAGCAAACAAACAACACAATTACAAGCCCAAACACTAACCTATATCTTTAGTATATTTCTCTCTTCACAGATCTTGCAGTTTTCTACTTCAGTGTCCACAAAAAGCCTATAAGAAATTATCTTAAGTTTTCTGTTTCAGCTTCTCTTCCATTTTTCTCTCAAAATTCCCCATTAATTCAGGCTGAAATGACTTACATTTGGCATACAAGGAAACAAAAAAAAATGGCTACAATATGTACCGCTGTTAAATGATTCAAAATCCAGGGTTTTTTTCGGAATAGTAGCTGTGAATGCATGAGACAGGCTTTGATTCTTGCTTCTTCCTAAGGTGATTAACCCAACTTTTCTTCTGCAAAGTGTCCTTACCATCACATTAGAGAGCATTTGGTGCTAGGTCTTTTAATCTCTCCTGTTGCTTTTCATTATGTTATAAACAGATACTAACAGGAACTTGGATTAACATCTGGTTTCTGATCAGCAACATGTATTAATTGACAGTTGATACTCAAAACACATGTAGACAGAACAAATAGGAGATTCATAATAGAATACCCACCCCATCCCTCCATAGTCTCAGTGCACTTAAAAAAGAAACAGGAGACTGGTGCAAATCCCTTGCAGCGATCAACTAGAAAAGAAACACAGATCTGCACTGCTAGGAAGATGTCCCATCCCTCAAATGCCACAGTCTCCAAGCTGTATGTTTGGAAACTACAACTTGTCACTGCCAGTGGTTTTGAAACTAGTTTCAAATAATTATTCTCTAATAAATATTAATTCTCAAAATAGTTGTATATTTCAGAACTGTTAGACAGCTTCAGCCACTTTGCCCTTTAGAAAATTTTTTCCATTCTTTAGTGTTATTCCATTGGTAATATTTGATTTATTTTTTAAAATTTTGAGAGAATTGTAATAGCAACCTTCTTGTCATAAAATTCAGGCATTTTAACCTGTAATATTGGTATTTAATAATGGTAATCAATCATTCAATCACTTGTTCAAATCCAGCCTTCTGAATTTCCACACAAACTGCTTATAGTGTTTCTCTGCATAGGATTGTATGCAGAGAGGAAATAACAGATATTCCATAACAGCTTTCTGTGTAAACCCTTTTATGTCAAGCTAAGAGTGATGTAGATTAAGCAAAGCAGAAAAAAAGCTCTCATAACACAGAATAAGTGTGTCTATGTGAAGGAGCTCATGCAGAATAGCTACTGCTATACTATTTTGCAATGCCTTCTGCCTGGAGACATGCCCTAAGCTTTTACTTTAAAAAAATACTGGTAGTCCTGACATCCAACACATCAAATGAGCATCCATTCTAAAACATTTGGTGCAGTCTTTCTGAGTTCAGCCATATGATACAAGATTAACATTTATTACACAACAATTAATTTGAATAGTCTTACAAAGAAGACACCTTAACCCTATGAAGCACCAGAGGTTACTAAGGAGACTGATGTGAAGGTAGTTTGAAATGATTTTTCATAGACTGAAACATCTATGAAATTAATTTTCTACTTTTCCAGAGCTGATTGGTTATGATAGAAGGATTGTTTTAAACAGAAGCCCAAGCAAACTTCAGAAAAATATTTTTAAGATGGGGTCTCAACATTACTTTGTATTTGTGTTGAGTTGTATAAAAATAGGAGCCAGAAGAGGCTGTAAGCTTACTGTTTTCTAATGCAACACTAACCAATTCCACTATTGCAAGTGTAATTCTGTTGAAGGTGGAACTTTGTGGTTAAGACTGGCACAAAGGGTATTAAGTTGCCAAGTGTAGGAGTGGAATCTCTTCCTGGTAACTAAGGTTGCAAAAAACCCCCCATTTTTTAAGAGTTCTTCAATGTCACATTAGGTGATGAAAGGCCAAGAGGAAAACCACCTAGCAGAAGATAAAACAAATTCAACATGATCCATCATATAATCATAAGCCTTGGAATAAAGAAAAAAGTTTTGTGGAATGTACCAAACTAAGAATTTGCTTCATTGATAGGGTTAAAGCTATCTTAAAAAATAACATTTTTCCTATCTACAGACAGAATTTCTTCTACCTCAGAGGAGTAATTTGACAACATTCAAAGCAGCAAATATATGGGCTTTCAGGTAATATAACTTCAGATTTGTGTACCATTAATTGGCCCTTATTTCCTACTGTTATTCATTCTCTCTGCTCAGTAGGTCTAGGAGTAGAATAAGAAGCTGAAGAAATTGAGAGAAATTATATTAGCTTTCTACCCTCCTGAGACAATTCTAGCCAGAATTGGTTTTGTCTTATGTTGTGTATGAAACTAGAAATTGTGTATGTGTACAAATGTTCCCAACACCTCATAATGAAGCTGAACTCAAATTTCCTGGAACACTGGCATTTCAATATTCAAGGCAAATAAATTTGTAATGTGATTTGCTGTCCGTGGAATACCATCAGTTTGATGATAGACTTTTTCTGAGTGTAGCTACAGTTACAATAACATATCTGCTCATGAAATCTGTTACACTGTTGCCTGTGTGAAACAGAGAGCTCATTACTGTTGCAGTCACCATCCACGATTTCCTGGTTTCTTTTCTCAAAGGTGAGGAGCAGTATTTCTTTTTGCAGATAACGTCTGTAAAAGCCTGCACTGTGGAATCCCATCAAACAGATGAAATAGTACTCAGGATAAACTGACAGCCTGTAATTCCACTCTACTGACAGAAGTACATTCCCTCTTTATTTAATAAATACCTCTGCTTCTCATGCATCAAACAAGCATAGAGGAAAGAGCCCAGCAATACAGTTTCCATATATATGAAGGTACAAAAGCATCACACCATTGCAGATAAAATGGATCACCGGCCTCAGCATGCACTAATGTTTCTTGTTTTGTAGAAAAATTAAGACTTAATTCAAATTACGATAACAAACACCAACATATAGCACAGGCTTGTGTACACGTCAGAACTGAAACCCAAATCTCTTGCTGTTCATGGGTTAAATTAGATACATAACATTTTCAGCTGCAGGGACAAAAACCTGTTGAGCTTTCACCAACTAGAACATCATTAGAAGCGTTTTGATTTCAAATTCTGCTTTGACAGGATGGAATACCATTCTTATAATTCATGAAAAGTCCAGCTGAATGAAGTAGTAGGCAGTGCAAAACTGCAAAGATCTCTAGATTTAAAATGCCTTTGATCAAATTATCTAGACAAAGATGTACCATTTCTTCAAAGGTACCAGTATGAGAGGACAAAACGAAGTGACCTTAAGCTGCGACTGAGGAGATTCTGATATTAGAAAAAAATTTTCACTGTTAGCGTGGTCAAGCATTGTGACAGGTTGCCCAGGGAGGTGGTGGAGTCACCATCCCTGGAGGTGTTCAACAGGCATCTGGACCTGGCACTGGGTGATGTAGTTTAGTGGTTATGGGGTGACAGTAGTAGTGCTGGATGGATGGTTGGATTGGACAATCTTGTAGGTCTCTTCCACCTCTTCCAATCTTGATGATTCTATGACTCTATGATCATTTCATTTCCACAGCTAGAGATACCAAGTGGAAAAATAGTGTGTGGCTAATGATTTGCCCCACTGTAATCACACATGTTGGATACTAAAACAGCAGTACATGCTTTCAATGCTGGCAGTCAGAAAACAATCTAAAACTGAATGGAGAGCTGTTCAAGAAAAAGCCCATCTCATGAATTTGTGACAGAAAATACCAGATCAATCAGATGAAACCTAAAATAGTAAAGGGAGTAAGTGGGTGTACAAAGGACTAAAGGCATCATTCTTGGAGTCCAGTTTTATTCAGAACTCTACTGTAAAATTTCATGTCTGAAATCCAGCATGCACTTTTTGCCTGCTTAAAATTCTTTTAAGCATGATTAGTGGCAAGTGCATATGAACCCTATTCTACTCCCTACTTAAAGTATACAGTAAGATTTCTTTCTTTAAGCTGTAGAAGGCAAAGAAATTGATATCTGCTGGAGGATTTTTGCTGAACTTCAGTTTTTCTAATTGGTAATTCAGGCTTCCCCAAGATGCAGATAAAAATGAAAATGATACACAGCTTTGGAACCTGTTCCTCATGATAGATCAAAATGCAGACTTTTGAAAACATCTGAGGCAAGTAGCAGATATAACTTAAAAACAAAATCATGGCTGAAAAAAACCTTATATGGATGAGTATAAGGCTGTGAAAAAAGAGATGCAGTCCCTGAAATTCTAGCATTCACTTTCTTTCAGTAAAGCATTTGTTCTTATCAGCTAACAGAGATTAATAAAAATAAAGAGACTAACAGATTCCAGATTCCTGTTTTGACTCAATGCATGCTTGAAAAGGTGGTCCTAGCCCCTACAAATCTTGGAAGGAAAGTCATACAGTGAGAGACTCCATGGTGCCCGTTCCTCTCACACTGGCTCAGCCAAGACAGACAGGGCCTTTGTGTGAGCCCTGGTGGTACAGGCATGTGATAAACATCTGTTGCTTTTCTTTTCCAATAATGTTTGCAGACAAAGTCATCTCTGCTACTAAAAACAGAATGTAAAGTAGATTACACCTCATCATGGCATAGTGCCAGATTGGGGAAGTTCTTGGCCCTGAAAAGAATGCATTGTTTATTTGAAATTAAGTTATTCGCAATTACTAAAAAAACCATAATCTAAGTAAGTGGTGATCTGTTTTTAAGCTAACTTTGAAAAAATCTGCACCATGACGAACTAAAATACATCATAGTTCTCCAACTGCTGACAATATGTAGGCACTTATAAACCAACCAAGTTTAGAGCAAAATGTATATAAAGCACTGATATATTCCCCATGAAACAGTTCACAAATTTAATTTCATTTTTGTACAACACTATTTTAACAATCATAAACAATAATAATACATTAGAGGGTAAAAATTAGGAATCTCATTACATAAGAAACAGAACTTGTGAAGGTGCTGAAGACCTTTTGCTAGTAGAAAGACGTAACAAATACAAGTCAAATGGCATATTTCATTTTAAGTATGTTTTGATGCATAAATGAGATAAAAATGATCTACTGTGGAAAAGAAAAGCTAAATTAAAACCAAATACACAAAAGTAAATCTTTTGGCCTTCCAATTTAAATTATTAAAATTAGTTATTTTACACTGTTTAAAGACCACTGTCTTTTCATAATATGCACCCACTATAAAGAAACTAACTGAAAAGAAATGAGTACAAAGGATGTCTAAGAGACTGGGAAGTCTCCGCTGGAAAGGCCATCAGGCATAATTAGGAATTCAGTACAGGGTTCAAGGCAAAAATTATGTTGGGAGCCTTAAGACCTGACTAATCAGGATTAGGTTTTATTTTTACTTCTTGGCAAAATACCTTGCATCCCAGGATATACAGAATTCAGAACCACACACTCACCTACTTTCCTCCCAGTCTTTTTCTGAACACTCTGTGTGTTTTAAAACCTTCACACACGGAACATACACTAAGGCATCCAACTGTCAGTGACACTACCACTGTCTGATCTGTCATTGGTGACAACACTGGTGCTTTGGTGAGAACGTGCAATACTGACAGCAACAGTGCTGGCTAAACCATCATCACTGGTCATTGTAATAGAATGCTAGTGTATTTTTCCCTGCATAGCTGATGAATTTCCTTACTGCAGCGAGCAGCTTATCCAAGGTTCTTAAGATGCTGCTGCCTCAAGGAAATGGCAGTATTTCAGTTTCTATTAGCCTCTGTGTGTCTCCAGTGAGCAGGTATCTGTCCTGCATAGGGATTAATGGGTGGAGTCATATATGAGCTGGCAGGTACACAAGTGGAAGAAGATTTACAAACCTTCAGAAAGAAACTGAATTCAATCTTATCCAGTGAGCCTGAGTACAGGGTGTTCTCTAATCTCTAACATCAGATAAATATTCCGAAATGACAACCTCATGGAAAAGAGTGAGGAAATAATTACTGATTTGGAATGGAGCGCTCTCCAAAAGAGAATGTGTTCATCGGTGAGAGCAGTCAACTGCTCCAATCACACACATAAACAAAAGGATGATACCCTAACCACCCTAATCAAAGAAGCAAAACTCTTAACGTAAATAAGCAAATAGGACTTATAGATCTTAATGAGAATACTAAAGAATGACTGCACAATCCTTGTTTCTCAAGCCTCAGATGAACAAGGGAGTAAAAACAATGATGGATAAAGGCAGAAGCACTGCCACCCCCAAACTGTTCCTGCATCTATATACACAGTGGAATTTGCAGACACATCAAAAACAATGTTTTTGCCTTCTCTGAACATCAATATTTTCAGATGCTAAGCAATTATATGAGTTGAATTTATTATTGTTTGATACAACAAACAGTATGATCCAAGTGCTTCAAGATCAACTTGACAGAAATTCTGTGAGACAACTACAAAACAACAGAGAAATGTCTGTCTTATCAAAGACAGATTATTAATACAAATTAAAACAGTGTTAAAAATTCCTAAAGAAAATTTCCAGTTTTCATCTGCCCAAAACAATAAAACTGACTGGATATTGTGGCAAGGAAAGCAGCATAATCTTAGGAGCGAAGACTACTTCAATTAATAGATGCACACTGAATATCCAGTAGAAATGGCCAGTGGAAGAATGCTTCAACTTTTTCAGTTTAAGCATATTCAGTCATATTCTAAATGCTCTTGGATATGACATCTGAAGATGAGGTTTTAGAGAGGTCTCAGACTTCCAATTAAACAAGATATTCAAGTTGCTATAGTTTGAAGCCAACAGACATCACGTAAGAAAACCTAAAGAGTTGTTCTACACAGATCTTCATGGTGCTTTCCAGCAATGGGTATCAAGAGACCACTGAATAATTACAGGTAGACAGGTGGACTTATACTGTCTAGTTTAAAAAAGGCACAAATACTGGAAGCAATTTAAAAACAAAAGTATAACAGTTTAATTCTTACCGTATTCGTTTATTTCCAGCCTTTTTTTTTGAAAAAAACCATTCTCACAGCTGTAGCTGTGAGATCAGTTTTGAAGCAATATCGAACCAGTATAAAGGAAATTGCAAGCAAGTCTGAATGCAAGCAATTCACCTTACATAAAGCTCCTACGCTGAAGTGGCTACATTGCTGTTAATGCACAGATAGAGGTTGTTATTGTACAGATGAATGATCACATAAAATTCCTTGGGCAGTTTTATGCAGCCTTAATCAACTTGCTACCAGTCCCCTTAGCGATTTTTTTACCTCTTTCTGGTTCAGATGCAGCATTTCATGAAAGAAGAAACATTAGAAACCAAAAAGTAAATTAAAAGTACATTTTGCATTTGGGTTAGAAAGGCGAGATAGACTTAAAGAATCTGAACATAAAAATGCAATTAGATGAAGAATTTAATTGTAATTCTTACTTAAGTTATAAGTTTTCAATATTTTAGTCATTTAAATACTTATATGTTGGTTTGTGAAGGATATCAGAATGTATTTGAATCAGAGACTAGTTGCTGCGATCAGTTCCTTAGTCTAAATGATACATATGTAAATTAATTCCCTTAAAATGCTACTAACAAAACAACCAATACAAAACAAAAAATTCAAGGTTTTTAAAGGTTTGGGGTTTTTTTTGCCTTGCCCAAAGATAAAAGAAATTTATTTAGTGGAGAAACTGTAATTTAAAATAATTCAATCTGCCTTAAATGCACAGGTCATTTAATAAATTGAAGGCCACTTAAATACATTTTTAATAAAAACCAGTTGCAAATAACCAACTCCGCTAAATAAACTTGCTGGCATTCTACATATCATCTGTGTCTTAAAAAAGTAATGCAACCACTACATGACACATAAAGCTATAAAGAGTTGAAACTACAGTCACAGGCTAAACTGTCTATAGCCGAGAGAATAAATTAACGTCTCTCCCCTATGCAACAGTTCTTATACATTATCGTAATGCAGAATACGGGCTTTTTTTCCTGCTAGTGATTTTATGATCTTCATCTTGAGGATCAGTTTATTGACCTGCACCATGCTTTCTCATATGATGCCCTTTAAAATGTGTAATGCAAAAGGCATTCCAAGATACTTTCTGCCTTTTCTCACATTTTATGTGGAAATTCTCCTTAGGTGAAATGTTCAGAGGTCTTAAGTCTCTCTCATACTTCTCATTCTCCCTGTATTTGCCTACTGGAAAACGTTTATATTCTGTTTTGTAATTCAGTTGTAAACTGTATGCAGAAAAGGATGGTTTTTTACACGCCTGACACATTAGAGACTTATATGTAGAGCTTCTGGGCACTACCATAACTAAAAATTAAGTACGATATATTAAATTGCAAAAAAATTGAGCTATTTTCTGCATAATACGGCAGCCAGGTTTTTTTGACTTCTTCCAAATTATCTTTGATAACAAAACTGACTGTTTGAAAATGTATTGAATATCTTATATACAAACAAAAGCACTTTTATAAAATTTGGTCTAGCCTGATGGTTTAACACCAAGAGTGTTAAAGCTGTTCAGCATGGATAAGACCAATATTGATTTTTAATATTTTTCAGGATTTCAAAATTGGACTTAAAAGTCTAACTGAGGAAATCAGAGGTCAGTTTCAAACACATTTATAACTAAATTAGCATAATCTTAAAGGACAATTGTATAATAAATAGTTCCCTCTAATTAACCCTCACTGAAAATGTAAACAGGACAGCTGAACCTAACTCAAGTAAAAATTTGTTTTCCTTCTTTCAGACCTACCTATAACAGGGCTGAAGTAATTAATCTACACAGTACTGTTGCAATGGAGTAATGAATTTTATTATCTTACATTGATATACTCTTCTGGAGGACCCAAGGATTAAATTGTAATGAAAATATTACACTATATCTAACCACTCAGAACTTGAGGCAACTCTTTGTAAGCTCCACATAAGACACTAGAAGGGAGTTGCGGAGCTCAAAACCATGTACTACAGCACCTTTTCTAGAACTCCTTCTGACATGTAACATTTTATCACAGGTATCAAATTCTCAAATTAATTTTTAATGTCTCACCTTCTTATTTATCGCTTCGTCACAATTCTAAGACTTACAATTTCTGCTATTATCTCTGATAAAAAAAGAGCATGAAGAAAATGTGAAGAAAAATATAAAAATTATTTTCTATTATTATTCTTTCTACCTGTAGAATTTTACATTAGAACCAAATATATATAAGTGTCACATTTTACTTGTGAAAATAACAAATCAGATTACAAACAATTCACAGGCCTACATTTACAATTTCCACCACAGTTTAAATCCAACTTGTATGCCCTCACACAATTCAGGATACTTCTTTGTTTCCATGGGTATACTCTTTCTCCTAAGCTCCAAGAAACAATTGTGGTAAAGAAATTATCCTTATGTTCAATTAAATCTGCATTATTACCCGAAGCAAGACCTACAATGAGATCATCAAAAGGCAGCCCCTGCCATCTCANGACCTCTCCCTCCGCAGCTCCGCGCGGCGCCCTTCCGGCCCCCGAAATGGCTGAACAAAGGGAACCTCGCTCGGCCGCCACCGCCCCTCTATTGNGAAAAAAAAAAGAGAGAGAGAATCCCAACCCAATGGAGCTAAAATTATCAAAGCCTCACTATGACCCATTAGCCCTGTTACCTAGAACAAAAGAAACAAAGCAAGGACAGTATACTCAATGTCTGATGATTCTCAATCTCATGTGCTGATAAAAAACTTCATATTCTTAACTGGGAAAATATTTTAAAAGGCAGCTTCATATAGTTATTCATTTTCTCATATCTAAAAGAAATATTTCATCTTTAAAACATCATAAAGCAATTAATAAAAATAGAAACAACAAACAAAACAATTCACCCAACAGCTGAACTCCATGGTGGTTATATGCAAGACTAACCTAGAATTCCCTTATCAGCATCATCTTTTCCATCCCACATCTGAAAAGGCTGCAAGTGGAAGTAGTAACCAAAACAAACCATATCTTGAAATGTACAATGCAAATGAGGGACACTATGAGTACTGCCAATTGTGCTGTATTTAATTTTTGTTTGCTATTTTGATTCCGTATAATGACCAAGAAATTAAGAGAATCACTGGAATAGACAATGCTTAACTTGATAGGATTCCTTGCTAAACTGAAAAACATACTAACATCACAGATTGTAAAATATAGTACAAGTACTCATTGGCTCAAAACCCAACAGTTATCCCTGGGGGAATAGGGAATTCTCCAGAAGCAAAGAATTGTGAGGTTACATTGCGTCACCCAGTTTTTAGTGGAGAAACAGAAGGAGACTACACAAAGTCTTCTACAGATACATGGAAAATTTTGGAAGGAGGGTGTCTGAAGTCATTTGTCAATGTAATCAAATGACCAAATAAATTCTTACTTACAAAAGGTTGAAAGATTTTAAGATAGGAAGATACCTGAACATATGATACACAAACACACATATATTTGCACTTAGGGAATACATGCCCTCTTTGTTAGAGAGAATAATGAAACAACATTAAGTTTTTTTAAACCAACCATTTCCAGTCATCAGTTGGCCTACTTCTATTCCTTTTCCAAGAGGCTCCGAAAGTATCTCTGCTTCAGACACCAACGTTTTCAGCCTAGCGATGACTGTTTTCTCACATACAAGCAAAGAATGCAACTACATGAGTCTTGTGTTCTTGTTAATGTGATTCCCATTTGTTCAAAAGATCCCATTCAAAGCTCATCTTGCTTGGTTTTAAGTACTTTAGATGGGAGAGATTCAACAACTGAAGCTTCCACCTCTGAGGCCAAATTCATCTATTTACATTACACTTAATGGACTGCAGTCACTCCTGATTTCCAGAGACATGGCTTGGGGCTAGCCTGCACAAGAAAGAATAATTTATTTTAATTTAAGGTTGGCTTTTTTTCCCCCTGATGAATTGACTCAACCAAACTGATGTAAAACAGACTGAAATATCTGTTTGGATTTTTGCACTGATTTACCTTATCTGGTAGAAGAAGTAGATGTGTGCTTTTTAGTCTCTGATGAAATTACTCTTGCCTTCCCACACGTCTGCTACTGACTTTTCTTCCTTGTCTATAAAAGAGGCAGTCAAAGTGTAGTGCAGATGCCACTTATGCCTGCTTCCATGCTACATTCAAAATTTAACTGAGCCACAGCTTCTGGGTCTCACTGCTCCTATACAGCCAGCACAGCAGTGGCCCCCTGACCTCCATAAAATCTGCGGGAACAGTTAGGAACTACTGCAGCTACCACCCACATTCAACATAATGAATAGCTCTGCTGTCCCCATGCAGACCTGCACTTCTGGTTCAGGACAGAAAAAAGGATTAAGACATGGTGAAGTAGGAAGAACAGGATTAAGGAGGTACACACATGCAGAGGAGGTCAAGGTTCCACTTTGTTTTTGCTGGAAGTGAAGATTGATGATCTGCGTATGTGGAGGAGAAAGGATGTGACTGAAATCTGAAATTATGAATAAATTTTTATGGGTGCATGAATGGATGGGGAAGCTTAAATGTGAGCACTGGACTGCAATCCTAGCTTGAATGATAGGAACATGCAGTAGGGAAGGTGGGAGAAGAGCCACAGATGAGGCTCTGGTTTGGCACGGTTGGAAAAGCACATGACCCTCCATGCCAGAAGTTACTGATGATGATCATACACTAAATAAGTTTGGGAACTTCTGGTCTGTACTGTCTCATCATCATTTCTGCAAGTGTGTTCTTTTTGAATTCTAAGACAGTAAGTTTTCTTGCGTCTTTGTACCACCTACTGTCTATTTTCTATTCTCTGCCAAAAACATTTTGTCTAGCCTTTTCTTCTTTCATATATAGTACTGACCTAATATTTAAACTGCACTTAGTGGCAGGCTCACCATAAGCAGCACGTTTGCAGTGTTTAAGGATATCTCACAATGGCTTGTAGAAGATGCTCTACAAAACTAAATTATTTAATAGGAGAATAATTTAAGAGTAATTTCCTGTTCTATAGTCAAGGTTTGAAAATGAAAAATTTTCTTTAAACACAGGCTTTATTTGATTTTATGCCTTGAGATTTGACTCACATAGAGACAGACGTATACACTAGACACAGACATATATACAAATTCAAAATTTCAAATGCATTCAGTACACAAGAAATTAACAAACAATTGTTTTAAAATTGTTTAAATTTCACTCTGAAGCCTGGTTTGGAAAAGAAAACCTCCTAAAACCTCGATATTTCATAATGTTATTAAAAGTGCCACATTCAAAGGTGTCCATGCATACACTCATAAATATGTACAGTGTTTTATCATGTACATAATAGGTCACATACATAAGCCAAACAGTGGATCTACGCAGCTATATCTCTTTCAATGAGATTTAAAATAATTTGAGTATGAACTGTATTATATAGCTATATTAGTATCTTTCTGTATATGAATATATTATTATTTATATATGTACAGTACATGGAATAAAAATATTATAAAGTATACATTTGAAACCTAACAATATTTGTAGAAAAGCTACCTAAACTATCCAAATCAATATATAAAGCAGTGGATTTGGTGATTGAAGCGTGCTACTGTTACATGTACTTAAATGCTTGTAGAATTTGGAACCAAATTGGGTAAAATGGGTAAAATTAATTTCTGCGATCAAAACTGGTAACAACTACAACATATTTAAGGCATGAAAGTAATGGAAAAGCAGTCCTAGCCTTTCAAAAACAAAGCAAAGAAAAAATCCTCCCTGTTTCATGTTACCAGCACAACTTGATAATAATGCATTGACCAGTGCATACCAAGTTCACAAACCTGTTGTACAATTTGTTTTATGACACTGACAGCAACATTGGGTCTATGAAAGAAGATCTTTATTATCAAGACATTTCAAAGATAAAATGTCAGTCTTTATTTCAGCCCCAATCTTTAACTGGAAAGATTCTGAATATCAGCTTTGATGAAGAAGGATTGTACTTGGCCTTCCGCCACCCTTCTTTGTAGCCATAGCATCTTGGCGTGCCTGAAGTACGAACAGGATATACTCTACCACAGCTCTGCCACTCTGCTGCACAGTTCTGTGCACACCTATCACCTGACTAAAAGGTGATTTTAGCTCCATCCCTGGAGCAAAAATTAAGCACACCTACCTGCTTTATTGAATACCCACATACAAGGACTCCTAAACTGGATTCTAAATAAATAGAAAAGTGTATCCGATAATCCAGTAAAAGCCTACATTCATAAAGCCATTATTATGTTGTTTTAACCTCCCTGTCACAAGGCATAGCTCAATGCAGCAGCTATGCTTGCACCTGTATTAGTCAATGAAATGTGTCATTGCCTGTATCCAACAGCAGTCATGGTCCTTAGTCAATATTCATTCTAATAAGAGCCGTCCTCCTTTAACACAGTCAATAGCAAGGCTGCTTTTGTAACCCGGTTTTTGCAGCATCATAACTATTCTTTTGTCTAATCCTCCTTTGAGTATAAACTAGCTGAAACTTGAAAAATGCATTCTAAAGTAATTGTGATCATACAGAAACTATTCTTCCCAATTGCAAGCACCTTTCCTCCATCCTCCCACATATCACTCAAAAATAACTACAGTTCACACAGCAGATGCAGAATGAAGACTTATGGGCTCAGCTTCCAATTCTATCAAAGGCTCCTTTTAGGAGTTCAGGCATATGACTATTTTTTCTGTTCAATTACACATTTACAGAAGGAACACAAGTCAACTTTTTGTTCACTGTGTGTTGTAAGGATTTAACCACACCTATGATGTATTCGAATGCCACATTAAGGACTACTTAACTATGAAAGAGGACAAGCAAACAGGTTAAGATGCTGTGGTGGCCTGAATACATCGCAGAACAATCCTCACAGCAGGAGGATTTCTCAGGTCTTGAGAAGAAAGTCAAGTGAGAGGAATGAATACCTTCGCAGCAAGGAGATAAACATCTCGCGAACTAATCAAGACATTCGTACCAATACAGAAAGCGTTCCTGTCCTTTGTACAGTCACCCCATAAAAGGTTCACAAGTTCCACTGTCAATTTCCATCCAGCAGCTAAATTAACAACCTTCCTATACAAGCGAAAGCACTAGACAAACACGAGATTTCTCGCTTCTGTAATGTTTCGGAATAAAAATTTTAAACCCCACCTAGACAAATCTGTACCGCAGGGACCTCACGCACGCCAGAAACCAGGGTGGGAAATATGGCCACGTTCCTCTACCCTCAAGCGACTTTCACTTTCCGGCTCGCTACAATGCTGCAGAGACGGCGCCAGTCGTGACACTGGGAGGAGCCGGGGGACACGGTGGGGGGGGGAG